>CABHPQ010157758.1:7401-36332 GCA_902168405.1 Peromyscus aztecus
TTGTGCGCCCTAATAAACTTATCTGGGGTCAGAAACAGAACAGCCACGAGATACAAAGGCTAGAAAATGATGGCACTCATACCTTTAATCCTAGTATTCCAGAGGCAGAAATCCCTCAAGGCCACATTGGAAACAGCCAGGCATGGTGACTCACGCCTTTAATCCCAAGAAGTGAGCCTTTAATCTCAGGGAGTGAAGGCAAAAACAGAAAGATATATAAGGTGTGGAGACCAGAAACTCAAAGCATTTGGCTGGTTAAGCATTTGGCTGGTTAAGTCTTCAGGCTTTCGAGCAGCAGTTCAGCTGAGAGCCACTGGGATGAGGACCCAGAAGCTTCCAGTCTGAGGAAACAAGACCAGCTGAGAAGTTGGTCAGGTGAGGTTAGCTGTGGCTTGTTCTGCTTCTCTGATCTTCCAGCAGTCACCCCAATAACTGGCCTCAGGTTTGTTTTTATTAATAAGACCCTTTAAGATTCCTGCTTCACACCCTGTTTACTTTGTATCAGCTATGTATGTAACAAAGGTTATAATTAAAGTGAATAAAAAAAGAAACTTGTAGATATATAAGTCTCGGAATAAAATGCCAACATCCTGAACAAAAGGACTATCACACGAAATTTTCCTAAACCAAAAAAGAAACAAAAACGTATTTTGTTATTTGTGATATTGTCTTAGAAAATATACAAACTGTAAGAGAAGGATGCTATCAGATTCCACCATTGTTAGGTAGTTGTTTTGTTTTTGTTTTGTTTTGTTTTTTTTTGTTTTGTTTTGTTTTTTGGTGTGACAGTCAGAAAAGATTGAAGAGACATATTCAAAGGTTTCTAGAAACATAATGAACAAAATAAAACACCCACATGAAACTTACAGTTTTAAAAGATGAGAAAATCCAAAGAATTCCAATGAGTTTTTAAATATTTCTATCTTTCAATCTCTCTCATCTACTAAATGGAAAATCAGAAGAACTTAAGTCTTGCAACTTGACTTCTAATTTATTAATATTTTTTACCCTTCAATTCATACAAGGCAGTAGACTTGTTCTTCCAGTTTACTATTCATTGATAAATGCTTTAGAAGTGACATTTGCGTGTGACATAATCATTAGCTTACATTTACAAAATATAATTGTTCATGTAAATTATATTTGCATCCTTTTGTTCTCTAATGGGAGTATAGTTTGACTAGAATAACAATCCTTTTTATTGTTCACAGAAAAGCAAGGGGAACTTGAAAATGACTTCATGGTCTACTGATGCCCCATGGAACAATGAAACAAAGATGTTGCTCAGATTATTGGGTTATGGGTAGAACCATTAAACTAAGTTGGTCAATGAGAACTTTCCAAGCAAAACCCACCAATTAAAATGTACAGTTTCTCATGTTACTGTATTCCAAGTAAACATAAACTTCAATAACTTTGAAAGCAAAGTTAGGGTAATTAGCATTTCAATTTTCTAAGTTATTTTCTCTGACTTTGCATATCCAGTCATCTATAAAATACCCTCTTCTCTAAATATTTCTGGGCTGCCAAACTTTGTTTCCTTCTCATTCTGTTGGAAATTTGGTGGCACCAATTCTTGGCCAATGTATTAAGCCATTTCCTGCTTTCTGATGTTCCTTCAGACAAGTCAGTTCCCCTACCATCATAGTTTCCTCCATTCTACCAGCAACTGAAGTTGTCACCACAGTACACAGTGTTGCCATGTGTGCCAGATCCTGTTGGTACCACATGCTCCTGGTAGCTTGGCAGTTCCCTTTCTGGCCCTACACTGTTCTCCCTCAAGGCCAAACATGACATTTAACTATAGCCATGGTATATATTTCTGTACGTATTATGCTGTCTTGTAGGTGTCCCCTATGTGATATTGAATGAGCCAAGATCCAGCATTTAATTATCTTGTAGTCTATGCCATGTATCTGATCATGTCTCAAGTAGCTGATATTATACTACAGGATTTGACTCCTTTTGAATGTCTGAAAAACAGTACATCAAATTGATGATAGATAGCTCCTGATTAATGTACTACATTTCCAAGGTCAAAGGGACCACTAGAAGTTAAATATCAACAGAAAATAACACTTTTCAAGCACAAAATTAAATCTGAGTATCTTTAACAACTTCCTTCCAATTACCAAGATAAAGACAAAAACTCTCAATACTTTGGAATCCTCCTTAAATGATCCTTCCTCTTTCTGCCTAATTAATTTCCTGGCAACCTATAGATAATTAATTTACTAGTGAGATATTCACCTATTGAAGCCCCCAGTCTGCAAAATTTCAAATTAATTTCAGGCTATGGTTGCACAGAATATTTTTCTACTCAATGGCAGAGGAATAAGATAAGCATCTACTCTATCCCTACTTTGATTTTAATGTATGATACGCATGTGTTTTAATTTTAGCAAGATAAAGGAAAAATTTGAAGGCAATGCTGTAACTGTCTCATTGCTGTTAATAAAATAAAATAAAAAAAATGGGAAGAGATAAAAGAAGACAAGCTTTCTCTTTAATGTTCACCATTGGCTGATGTTGTTTGGAATTGAGTAAGATGTTCTCATCTATAAACTAAGAACTGACTAGGGTTATCCAAGAGTCTTCTGAAGTAGCTGGAGTGTGAGAATTCCACATTGATTGTCTATATGTTTTAAAAGATTGACTTTCCACAAAAATAAAATAGAAATAAATTACCTTTATCCATATGAAGCCTATTATAAATAAGATTGCCTTTCTGAAATCCGTGTTAGATGGGATTGTAGTGTCTGAATGGAAGTCTTTACTTTATGAAAATTATAATTATTTCAATTTTTGTCCACAATCAGCTTGAAATGTTGCAAAACTCTGCAGGTGCTCGCTGTTATAACAAAACCATGGGAACAGATGGTGCAAGGTACAGGCCAGCTCAAGGGATTAAATGTGAGGCTTTTGAAATTTAAAATTAAAGCTGGGTGATCTTGGGAAAACCTGCTTGCCAAATATTCTTTCTTTAAAAATAAAAATAAAAAAAAGTTATCCAAATTCTCTTGACAAGCTTATTTATATTCAAATAACTAGGAAGTATTAAATAGTTATAAAGTACACTTGGCGGGGTACAGCTCACCTGACCAAATTAAAATATAAAATGCTCGCTCCCATTATGGTGCTAAATCTTTGCATGCAGTGACCCCTCTTATGTTCAATTGCTAATGGGAACCAATTTCTTAGGTCAAGAGAGTACTTTCTAGGTTCTGAAATAAAGATGTCTTAACTGTCTTGTGCAGATGGACATAAGGAAATGATTTAGTTGAAGCAGTGATGATTAATAGGGGCTGTGTCATTTTCTAACTGCAGAACAAATGACATAAGTTGAGTTTCAAAGCTTAGCATGATCCATTAGACCTCATGATTTTGTCTAAACCTATGAGAAAGAAATACACTCAAAGAAGCTTTTAAAGTTTCCCTCTCATTATATTCATTTTCACATCACTAGTATAGTTTATAATAAAACTATTCCATTGTATTGCATCACAGTACAAGCTAGTATATGAACAACTGTTACATAGCATCACTTATAAACATCTACTTTATTGTTCCTATTTTCTTTGTAAGGTAGATCCTATGATCTATATTCACAGTTATAAAATCGTGTAACTTTGCTAACAAGTAGCAAAGCTTAAATATAGGATGGTGAGTTCTGATCCTAAATCTAATTTTCTGCTTGCTAAAGATATTTGTTAACTATCATCTGGGTAGTGACACCCGTTTTATACATCAAAAGAACAAAAATCTTTTAGAAAACCCATGAATGGTAGTATATTACATCATTGAGAAATGACAGTGTAGGGAGAACTCATGGGCTTGTTGGGCTATATTTTGATATTGTTTCAACTGACTGACTTATTTGGCCAGACATCCTGGTAATTACATCAAGCATTTAAAGTTATACTCAAACTAGTTGTTGATTTTCCTCTAGAAAATCTGTCAAATAGCTTAATATTATGGGTTTTTTTCTTTTCTAGGTTATAATATTAGTCAAGATCATGGTAGTAATTGTTCATACATTCTCTGGGAGACCAAGGTGGTTCTATAAAATTGAGTGTATTAAGCATATGCATAACATATTGGTATATGCATTAGAAATGTCAGGGCAAGTAAATCATAGTCCTTGAATTTGGTATGTTTGTATAGTAATTTGTGTAGTATTTCTGGCAATATGTTGAAGATGTTCCATATTGATTGAATTTAATCTCTGTCAAAATAGTTTAACAAATATGGCCATTCATATTTTAATTGTTTGTTTGACAGGGTTTCTCTGTCCAGCCCTGCTTGTCCTGGAACTCACTCTGTAGACCAGGCTGGGCTCAGACTCATAGAGATCCACCTGCCTATGCCTCCTAAGTGCTGAGATTAAAGGCATGTGCAATGTGCAACCTCTGCCCAGCCCTAATTCAATTATAAATAAACCATGACTCTGGAAAGGGTAATTCTTTCATCTAAAGGCATAAAACTGAGGAGTGCAGATGCGTAACTCAGACACTGGTACAATTGGCTAAAACCACTGCATTATTCTACCTCACAAAGAAAAAGAAAGATTATATACAAAATAAAATGTGGCAAATGAGAATTATCATAATTTTTATTTAAATGAAGCATTGCAACACTGTGTTTGGTACACAATAAAACAGTAGTGCCCACAAAATTGAGTCTTTCTTGAGGGAAGATAGATGTTGCCTGTTAGCCTTGAGAACAAACGGAGTGAAGTATGGGAATCCAAAATGCCATGATAGTTCTTGGTCCAGGGAGAGATATGGAAGATAACCGTGGTGACTTAAATGAGAACTATATCCCATGGACTCTTAACAGAATTGCACTATTCCTGTGTGTTGAGGGATACAAAATTATCAATAAATGAAGTCAAGGTTTGTTCAAAGTAAAATCGTGAAATTTATTCATTTATTATTAAAATGCAAATTTATTTAATAATGTGCATTTCAATATTTTAAGTTCTGTAATAATTTTACAGAATGTATTTTGATTATATTCATTTCACTCACAAAAACAAACTTCTCCCCTTTCTAATCCCTTACTAAAGTTAGTGTCCACTTTGTTTGTTTGTTTTTACACATGGAGTCTAATTTGTGTCACCCATATACTCTTGGCTGTGTGATTTCCAGTCAACCACGGACAATCTGTCAGTGTCCATACCCTTAAAGAAAACTGACTCTCTCTCTCTCAGCAGCTGTATACTGTGCAAAGCTTCTTAACTAAACTTGGGAGTTCATGTTTACCTTCATTCTCCAAGCTGAGATTTTTTTGTATTGGCTTGAGCTTTTGAGGACTTCAGTATGTTGTCACAACTGTGAGTTTGTATGTGTACTTGACCTATCCAGAAAACATCATTGCTTTGTAGTTACCTACCACCTCTGGCTGTTAAAATTTTTTTGTCTTCCTACCTTCTGCAATGGTACCTGAGCCTAGGAATAGGGGCTGTATGTCTCATTTAGGACTGAACATTCTACAATCTACTATTCTTCACACCTTAATTACTTGTGGGTCTCCATGTTAATTAGTATATACTGCAAAAAGAAGCTTCCATTGATGGTAACTGAAATATGCACTAATCTAGGGGTATAAAGATAAGCTATTAGGATCAATTTAATAATATGCCCATTTAAGAAAATAATAATAGTGTGTCATTCTCTAGAAGCTATGATTTAACCAGCCACATATTTCCTAACTGACAACAGGGCTAGGTATGGCTTTCAAGCTGTGGAGTTGCCATTAATCCTATCAGAAAATGGTTGGTTACTCCCAAGACATTTGTGTCATTATTGCACCAATAGGTGTGTCTTGGTAGACCAGTCTTTATAGTACTTCACAAGGTTCACAACTAGCTAAGACTAATGGCTGCTTTTCTCCTCTGGTAGCATATATGGCATCATGCAGCACTATAAAACCAGCCAGTGGTAATCCAACTTGAAGTGAATACCACCCTTTCCCCCCCACACTCAAGAATGTGACCTCTTCAGTAATAGAGTCTTACACGATGTTCTGGTGGGCAACAAATGAAATTGGTATTAATCTGTAATGTTAGGATCTCTGTGAGACCTTATTGTCTAACAATTCCAAAAGAGGTTTTGTTTGTCTGTGGTGTCTAGTAGGGTCATTGTCACCCTTTTATATGGTAACTCAGTTTAAATTCTTTTTATATATGTGTATGTATATATTTTAGGAAGCTTCTATAGTAGTGGGTTTCTATGTGACTTTTTTTTTTGATATGTCACAATCTTTCTGTGAGATAGCCTATATCCACATAGATAAAATTCACATACTTTCTCTCTTTTGGGGGTATTTGCTTCAAATCCTCAGATATGTGTATTTTATCTGAAATACCCATAGAGGTCTAGAAATCAATAAGGGCTCAAGGCAAGTAGTTTCAATAGACACAGAATGGCATAAAAGATTAAAGAAGGAAAATAAACAGCAGGATTAAATTGAGGTAGGGAATGGGAGGACAGGGTAGATGAGGGAACAATGTGCATTTTAGAAATTATCATAGGTATCAAGATAGGAAAATGTGGTAGAGGCTACATTCTCAACAAGTAGGGTGATCTGTGCTCCTTTATTTTGTTTCAGTCTACCTACAGGAATATTTAAAATATTCTTCAAATTTATAGCTATATTTTCAAATGTCATGCCAAGTTTTTGATTATTTTACAACTACATATGAGGAAAGCATGAATAATTATTGCTAGAAAAACAAATGAGGTACATTTACACAGTGGACTATTACTCAGCTTTGAAAATAAGGACACCAGGATACTAGAAGCAAATGGTTGGAGCTAGAAAAAAATCATCCTGAGGTAACCCAGACTGAGAAAGGCAAACATGGTATGTACTCACTCATAAGTGGATATTAGCTGTAAAATAAAAGATAACCGTGCTACAATCCATAGCTCCAGAGAGACTAGGTAAGGAAGAGGGTTCATGAGGCTTGCCTGGATCTCCCTGGGAAGTGGAAATAGAAGAGATTTCATGAGTGAACTGAGGGCAGGTGGGGACAGGAACATGAGCGATCAGGTTGGGGAGTGAAGGCGAAGAGTACTGAAAAAAAAATACTGGAAAGGGAGAGCATTTTAGGGTCAGGTAAAAACCTAGCACAAGGGATTCTCCTGGGAATATACAAGGTTGACTCAAGCTAAGACCTTAGCAATAGAATATAAATATCCTGAACTGGCCATCTGCTATGACCAGATTGGTGTCTAGCCCAATTGTCATCAGAAAGGCTTCATCCAGCAACCGGTGGAAACAGATGCGGACTCACAGCCAAACACCAGGCAGAGTTCGGGGAATTGTAGCATGAATCTTAAAAGTTCTTATTAATAAAATCAAACCTGAGCCAGGTATTGGGGTAAATGATGGAAGGTCAGAGAAATAGAACAAGCCACAGCTATCTCACCTCGCCGGATCCTCAGCTGGTCTTACTTCCTCAGACTGGAAGCCTCTATGTCCTCATATCCAAATGACTCTCAGCTGAACTTCTGCTAGAAGCCTGAATGCTTAACCAGGCCAAATGCTTCTCCAGGCCAAATGCCTCGAGTTTCTGGTCCTCACGCCTTATATACCTTTCTGCTTTCTACTACCACTCCCTGGAATTAAAGGCTTGCTTTCTGGGATTAAAGGCGTGGGTCACCATACTTGACTGTATCCTTGAACACATGGATTTCTGCCTCTGGAATGCTAGGATTAAAGGCGTGTGCTACCACTGCCTAACCTCTGATTAATATTGTGGCTGTTCTGTCTCTGACCCCAGATAAGTTTATTAGCATGCACAATATTTGGGGGAATACAATACCACCACAGGGAATCCTGCAGAAGAGGGGGAGAAAAGATGGTAGTAGCCAGAAGGGTCAAGGACAACACACACACACACACACACACACACACACACACACACACACCCTTCCACCGTGACCACCACCACCACCACCAACAGCAACAGCAACAACAACAACCACCTCACAGAATCAACAAACCTGGACTCATAGGGGCTCACAGAGACTAAATGACAGCAAGGGAGCCTGCTTGGGACAGACCTAGGTTCTCTGCATATATGTTACAGATATGTAGCTTGGTTCTCTTGTGGGACTCCTAACAGTGGGAACAGGGGCAGTTTCTGGCTCTTTTCCTGGCTTTTGAGACCCTAGTCCTCATACTGGGTTGCCTTGCCCAGTCTTAATACATGAGGAGGTGCTTAGTCTTACTGCAACTTGATATGCCTTGTTTTGCTGATACTCATTGGAGTTTCCTAAACAGAAATAGAGGAGGAGTAGATTAAGGGCTGGGAAAAGAGGGGGATGATGGGAGAATCAGGAGGAGAGGAGGTAGATGAAGCTTCAGCAGGGTTATAAAATAAACAAATAAGTTTATTTTTAATAAAGAAAAACAAAACTACACAGTAAATTGCTGTGCAATCTACTTCAACTCATCACACTACATCCAAACAAAATTTCCTGGTTATATATTTGCATTTTGGCAACTTCAACTCATCATATCTTTATAAGGAGCACAAAAACATGAGCATATTCTATATTACCACAATAGTAAAACACTACCTTTCAAGCACTTCCAGAAAGTAGACTCAATGGGTGAGATAGAAATTAAGTTCAGACTGTAGTTCAGGAATTACATTAGTACATATAACCAGTGTAATGTCTTCCAAGAATGTTGAATACACAAGTTCCTGGGTCTTGTGAAAAGGCATAGGACCATACCTTATTACAGCTTTTTATTGAAATAAGAGGTCATGAATTTGAAGGGAGTGTGGGCAGGGGTATATAGGAAGGTTTGGTGGGAGGAAGGGGAAGGGAGAATTACTTAAAATTATATTATTATCAAAAATAAAATTTTAAAGTGAATATTCATGCCCAATGAAAAAGGCATCTGCTTTTTGCCTTGCCATGAGTTTCATAACTAGTTACTAATGACTGAACAGAAAACAACAGTTCTTTCAAACCTGAAACATTTTGGCAATCTAATTGTACTATATTGTTTGTGTCCTCCTTGTTAATGTGGGAGAGAACACATTTTTCATGATTTCTTATTCACAGGGAGTCTATGCCTAGATCATAATATAATCGTTTAGCACAGATCTTTTACTCGCTTTCCTGGGCTTGCTTTCTCTAAGAGTTTGTATTTATTAAGCCTGCTAGAAATAAAGAGACTCTGCAAGGCACTCTAAATTATTTGTACAGTTGAACTTAAGATCTTAGAAAGGGATGTGTTCCGGCTCAAGTAAGTCAGCAACTGATCTGATGGGACCTGGTGCCAAAGGCTTAGGAGGACACGACAGTGGAGAGAAAGTAGGTTGATGAGGGTTTGTGCCACTGAAAGCCAATTTGGTCGTGATAATGGACTGACTTTTCTTTCTCCTTTCATGTAGCTGACCTATCTTGTCTAAGTAAAGGTTTTATAGTCTTTAATTAGGTAGCATGGTTGGAGAGATGGCACAGAACAAAAGTCCGCCAGATCAAACCAAGCTTTCTGCTTTGTACACGAAACATTTCATTGGGATGTTTTATTTGGCAGGTACAGGCTGGCAAGCAGAACTGATCGAAATTAACTAGAAGGGATAAAAGTAGCTTCAGGGAGCAATCTAAATTTTAAAAAAAGGAATTTACAGTGAAGGCCTTTGTCTTTCTCCCTGTACTGCTTCCTTGGAGCACATGCTACTCTTTATGTGAACCTGCCCGGGGCATGACCTGTGTTTATTCTAACCTAAACTTAGAAACAATGTAACTTGAAGAGTCAGACTACAATCAGCATGTTGAGACATTGTGATAAGTGATAGAGTATTTAGAATATTTTTTTTCCTAAATTTACTTTCTAAGGAGATTCTGTGTCTAAAAGATAACTGTCACCCAGGCTTTATTATTCATCAAAAGAAGGATAATCCTTTACAACAAAACATGTATTAGAACAAAAGTACCATTATTGCTATAACCAGGGAAAATATCTAGTAGGAGTATGCCCTGGTGCATCAGAATTACGGTTTCTAGCATTCATTCTGATGCACGGTAAGTGTTTGATACAAAAGGAGATACTTCTCTAAGCAATGAAAATAGTAGTACTTTAGTTGTTTTAAGACTTACAATGTTTCTCATTTTAAATTATGCATCCATTTTTCAATTTAGGAAGAGTGTGGTTCATTTGTGTCCTATCTGTGATATCTTAGGATTTAAAAATATCACCTATTTTGAAATGTAAATTAGCATACATTGGTAGGAGGGAATGGAATATGGGCCAAATGTCTAATAGCCAAACCATATGGTTCTAATCCTAATTGGAATATTCTTTTGGTGGAAATAATTGGATTTACTCAGAGTCGTGGAGACATATTGATTTTAGAGCTCCTAGGAAACTTAAAAACCAACTCACATTAGTTGAAGAATTTGAGTCATTTGCTTCATGACCATTAATGAAAGGCAGAACAATCAGGACACCCATTACAAAACAGAAAAAAAATGTATTCCCCAAGTCACTTAGAATACATGTCTCAATTGTGGAGATCATACACAGAATAATCATAAAGGACAAAATTCATGCTTCAGGTGTGAGCTTTTTCATCTCCTTGTAGTCCTAGAATAGAATCAAACATTTATTACCATGGGAAACTTGGAATTTTTCTTCAATTCATTATTCTCATTGAAGATAGCTTTCCCATAAGCATCTAAATATTCACTTTAAAATCAGTCAGATAGAATTAAAGAATATTCTAAATATTGGTTTTTGGTAAATTTTGTGTATATCACCACACAATTTTTATCCTTTATGATACAATCTTACACTTTTATTTCTACTGAAAATGATGATTTCTTATAAATTATTAAGACTAGGCAATAATTGTCCTACAGTATTTATGGGGTCAAAACCTTAAACATTTTAATGTGAAGATGGTAAGGCTGAACGAAATGTTTCTTTTATATGAGTAACAGCTGCCTGGCTTGTGGGTTACCTGAGCCATTTTGGTCCCAGGGCAGTCCTGTTTTCCAATGCATATCTCCAATTGTTATTCCCAGGAAATATAAATATTAAAACTAAGTTCTAGCTATAAAATAAAATATGTGAAAAAGTAAAACCAACTACATATTTGAAAAATCATTAACACAAGGTATTTATTTTAGAAAAATAAGAAAAACAAAATTCACTTCTCAAGGTTGAGCAGAAAATAATAACCATCCAATATATGAAGAAATTCTTCTGGACATTAAGGGTAGCCAGAGTCTGGTGGTATGCTGTTAGAGGAAACCTGTGGCAAGTAACAGAGCAGAGTTATTCTAAAAGTGTGGGTCACACAAGGGGGGCTATGAAAGAATATAGCCAATGTGTGTGCTGGTATTAGAAGCCACCACAGATCTAGAGGTTGGGAAATAAAGATAAAATTCTGTCCTTTTTTAAAATTTCTATTGCTGTAATAAAACATTGACCCAAAACAACCTGTGGAGGAAAGGGTTTATTTGACTGATATTTTTCTCTAACAGTCAGTAATGAATGGAAGTCAGGGCAGGAAATTAAATTAGGAATCTGGAAGCAGAAACCATTGAGGAATGCTGCTTACTGTCTTGCTCTCCATAGTTTACTCATTTACTTTGCTGTATAACCTGGGACCCTCTCAGTGCCAATAGTGGGGTGGGCTCTTCTGCATCAATCATTAATGAAGAATTTGACCCACAGTCTTGCAGGCAATCTGACAGAGGTAATCCTTCAACCGAGGTTCACTTTTCCTGGATAACCCTTGCTTATGTCAAGACCACTGTAGAGAATCATGTTTTGCAAAGCATAACAGTGAAGTGAATTAAGAGAGAAACTCAAATGGTAGAAGGAGAGAAGAATTAAATGTTATCTTGAGCTGGTAGTAGAGGTGAAAGTAGAAGACGTGTGACACAGAGAAGCCAGCAGTCAAAGCAGCACAAAGGAGGATTTGTCTCTGAAAAACACAATTACAAGATAGACAGGAGTCAGAAGAGTTTGGAATAAATACAAACAAACAGGAATTTTAAAAGGTCATGGAAATTATGTGCTTATATGTCACATTTAGCTTCATTCACTCAGGAGAAAACTGTTAGATCACAGTCAATGTTCACTAAGATGGGAAACAAAGACAAATATTGCTGCAGACTTTTACAGAATAAACCAAGGAGAAGCTTATTTTACAGTTTCAAGTGGCATAGCTCATTCGTACAAAGATAAATAACTCTGGCACACCAGATTGTGAAATTTGAATGCAATCAAACAATCTTAAGTCATAACACACTGCCCTGAAATATGAAACAACCAACACTTTTTGACCATTTCCTGGGAAAATCACATCTGAATGATACTTTTTAAATGTCCAGAAAAGCAGAAATAATATTACATTCCAGAAAGGTGTAGTCAATTAAAACCATATCCAAAATGTATACCTAAAATATTTACATTTGATATCTATTTAAGAATAAAATGTAAAGTAAATTTCCCCTAAAATAAACCTCAAAGTTGTGAGAAGTTAGTTAATCCAAATAAATTAAGGGAGTGGAGAGATGGATCAGAGGTTGAGAGTAGAGCTCTAGCAGAGAACCCGAGTTTGGTTTCCAGCACCCACATCCAGTGGCTCACAACTATTGGTAATTCCATCTCTGATCTAATATTCTCTTCCTGGCTCCACAGGCACTCCAGTGCATGTATGCATCTTCCTCCTCCACATACAAATAAATAAATCACAAAATAAGTGTTGTAAAAATAAAATAACATAATGTAGAAAACAATTTTTTATAATGAATGGCAATTTTCCATTCGATAAGAGCCAAGAAATATAAATATTTAAGCAGCCTAATAAAAAATAAACTGAAAAAGGACCTTATGTAAGAAATAGGAGACATTAGAAATAATAAAAGATACCATATAAATGTATAAAATTCAAATGTAAACTGAGAAAACAGTTAATAAATAGATTAGAAGTAGAGATGGAGGAAACAACTTATGCTCAAATGAGTGGCTGGACAAGTTAGCAGTAAGGGGAAATACACAAGACCTTGAGTTAGTCACTGGGAAAAACAAGATTCTCTTAAGTACCTAACACTGAAATAATTGACCTGAAGCAAAATAAGAAACAAAAGAACATCCCAAAGATTGTTGGTATATGAATTTTTATAAAAATCTCTAGCAAATATATTTGCTGATAGAACCCACTAATAAATACCATAGTGTCTTGATCTGCATCAAATCTTATCAAACAAATAAACACGAACCTATAAAAGGACTGCAGGAAGTTCTACGGAAATAAACCATACTCTGATAGTAGTAAACTCTCTGTACTTATTAAATGAATCTCAGAAACAGAAAAGATTGACAAGTATAAATACATAAACAGTTGAAAAGTTTTTGGTGCCAAGATACACATTGGAGTCAGAGAAAAGCACTGTGGCAGAAATGATACACATGAGCTTAAGCATCCTACTGTACAAGAAGGAAGAGGAGAGCAGCCAGGAAAAGAAAAACACAGCAGCATCATTCACTTAGCTCCAGCATCAACATTAGTGATCATATAAAAACATTTCAAAATTTACTTCCAAGAGAGAGCTACAAAATCACATTATGTGATTCATTTGTCACCTATGGTCTTCAAAGGCCAGCTAAGGAAGGTTACAATCTCTATACGCCTTTTTGAATTTTAACATGGTGTGTGTGTGTGTGTGTGTGTGTGTGTGTGTGTGTGTGTGTGTGTAGTGTGTGTGTGTAGTGTGTGTGTGTGTGTAGTGTGTGTAGTGTGTGTAGTGTGTGTGTGTGTAGTGTGTGTGTGTGTGTGTGTGTGTGTGTGTGTGTGTGTGTGTATTGCGCATACACACAGGCCTGTGAAGTCCATAGGTCAATGTTAGGGGTCCTCCTCTATCACATTACTGTTTTTTATATAGGTCTCTCACTGAACCTGAGGCTTACAAATTCAGCAAGACTGGGTGGGCAATGACCACTAGAATTCCACCTGTCTCTAGTCCCAGGGCTGGGGTCACTGATATGAGCCATGCCTTCATGCCTAGATTTGATGTGACTGCTATGATTTCAACTTGGGTACTTAATGCTTGTCCATCAAGCATTTAAGGCATTGAGCTATCTCACCAAACCCAAAATATCTCTCAAGTGCATTTATACTTAAAACTTTAACTAAACATACCCTTTGACCAAGTAATTATATTGGTACAAGTTTATCTGAAGGTAAGAGCCACACACTTAAGACTACTGTCTCTAAGATCAATGCAGCAACATTTGCAATAGCTGACAAAAGATCCACTTAATGAAATCATTTTCTGCTTTATTATTGAATAGAGGCTATTACTGTTTGTTTCTGAAAGGAGGGTGTTGTATTAATGTCTGACTGGACTGTCCTACATACAAATGTGAAGCAGACTGAAGAGTGATCCTGGGAGCAATTATCACAGGTGAGTGAGGAAAATGGAATCAGGTATAGGAGAGAAGCTACAGAATGGCCGCTAAATAGCAGATGATTCTTTACTTAATTCCAAAGAAAATGTAAAACTGAGATGGTCCTTAGGGTTGTCCTAACTTGATGCAAGGATCGTTACAGCCTGTTTTCCACCAGTCAGTCGATGCAGGCTGCATTCCACAAGGCCAACAGCTGAAAACAAGTCTTTGAGAGAAACTGTAATGCCAGCTTCTACATCCCAACACACGAGCTGTGGGGGAAAATGCCATAGTCTTAGACTAAGAATGAGTGGAGAGATGGAAACTCAACACACTGTGAGTCTACAGGAAGGTCACGGGGAGATTTGCTGTCACTGTGAGACCATCTGCATCTTTTCTTGGTATCATAATGTGTTTGTGTGGACTTTTAAATTTGAAATGTGTCTCAAAGTCTTTTGTGCTAAAGGCTTGGTCCCCACGCTCCTGGCACAGAGAGGTATTTCAATGTCTATAGGGGGAAATCTAGGAAGAAGATTCTCTGTCACTGGGGTTGTGGGACCTTGGTCATTTCTTCTCCTTCTCCCTCTGCCCCTGTTCCTTCCTAGTCATTAGGTGAATGGGTTGCTCTGCTACAAACTGCATCCTTGTTATACATCACAGTAACAAACTATTGGGATCAAGTATTCATGGGCTAAACCCCGCAAAACAGAAAGGCAAAATAACTCTTTCTAAATCGATTTATGACAGGAGTTTGCTGCAGCATAGAAAGCCAATATATTTGTGCACTTATTACTTTCCCACAAATAAACTGGAAACAAATTACAAAACAAAATACAATAGGGTATAGTGATAATAGTAAAAAACATATTGAAAATATTTGTTTTCTTCTGTTGTCCAAGTCTCTAGTCTATACAAAATAATGTTGGGGAAAACAGAGGTCATTACACAATAACAAGCACAGAAACATCTGAACAATTATCTATAATACCTGCTACTTGGGAGACAATTCTTGGGTCTCAGTCTATGAAGGCCCATACTCGTGATGATATTTTATTTGTGCTCTAATAAATAAAGCTTGCATGGAGAGCAGAGGGAAAAGCCAGCCACGTTCTTACCGATATGAAATCCTCAAGCAAAGAAAGAACTCCTTGTTGTATACTCATGCCTAAATCATTCTGTGCCCTGCCTTATTATTTACCCTCTCTGCCCAGCTACATCACTTTCCTCTTTCCAGCCAGCTCTATCACTTCCTGTCTGTCTGTACAGACCTCCAGACCACTATGGTAAACTAATGCTGGGATTAAAGGGATGTGTCACCACACCTGGCTCTGTTACCAGTGTGGCCTTGAACTCACAGAGATTTGAATGAATCTCTGCCTCCCAAATGCTAGGATTAAAGGCGTGTGCTACCACTGTCTGGCCTCAATGTTTAAATAGTGGTTGGCTTTTTCCTCTGATCCCCAAGAAAGCTTTATTTGTTAGAGTACAAATAAAATATCACCACATCTCCCCTTTATTTGTCTAAAATAAAAATGTTATAGGTAATACAAGAAAAACTATATACAATAAGTACAATAACTATATACAATATATACAGGCAATTAAATACATCAACAATGTCTAGTCCATTTGCACTTGACAAATTCAGCAATAATATTCCATTATCTATCCTATTTTGGTGAATCCAAAATGCACCTAATTCACTTTCTATCTTAAGTTGTATTACTAACAGAAAACTACCTTTTGATGTCTTTCAAACTTATACACTTTACAGCTCTTAGTGAGTTTCTTTTCTGAATTTCTTAACAAGGAAAACTGTAACTATAACTATCTAATCTTCAACTCCCTCTGAGAACCGAGAGGAAAATAATATTAACTGAGTAAGGAGGAAGTACAAACAAGTGACTTCTAAAAAATGTGAGAATGCAGTCTGGTTATCCTTTGCTTTACATCTAGTATCTACTTATGAGTGAGTACATACCATGTTTGTCTTTCTGAGTCTGGGTTACCTCACTCAGGATGATTTTTTCTAGAGCCATCCATTTGCCTGCAAACCTCATTATGTCATTGTTTTTCTCTGCTGAATAGTACTCCATTGTGTATATGTACCACATTTTATTTATCCATTCTTCAGTTGAAGGGCATCAGGGTTGTTTCCAGGTTCTGACTATTACAAATAATGCTGCTATGAACATAGTTGAGCATATGTCCTTTTGGAATGATTGAGCATTCCTTGGGTATATGCCCAAGAGTGGTATAGCTGGGTCTTGAGGGAGGTTGATTGCCAATTTTCTAATAAAGTACCATATTGAATTCCAAAGTGGCTATACTAGATGTAAAGCAAAGGATAACCAGGCTGCAACTCACAATTCCAGGGAGGTTACCTAGTAAAGAGGACCCTAAGAAAGATAAAGGGATTGCCCAGCAACAGAGAAATGGATGAGATCTACATGAGCAAACTGGGGGTGGGGAGGAGTAATGGAGGGCAAGGGTCAGGGGAAGGAGAGCTTAGGGGAGCAGGAGGTCCCAGCTGGATCAGGAGCAGAGTGGGAGAATGGGGAGGGAGATACCATGATGAATGTAGACCCCAGAGAAATAGGAAAAAGCAGAGTGCTAGAGAGGTCCCCAGAAATCCACAAAGATACCTACCTCCACAATAGACTACTGGCAATGGTAGAGGAAGTGCCTGAGCTGACCTGCACTGGTGATCAGATGGCTGAACACCCTGGCTTTCATGAGAGAACTCTCATCCAGTGTCTGATGGAAACAAATGCAGAGATCCATGGCCAAGCCCCAGGTGGAGCTCTGGGAGTCCAATCGGCGAGAGAGAGGAGGGATTATATGAGCAAGAGATATTGAGACCATGATTGGAAAAAGCACAGGGACAAATAGCCAAACTAGTGGAAATGCATGAACTGTGAACCAATGGCTGAGGAGCCCCCATGTAACTGGAACAGGCCCTCTTGATTAGCTTGAGCTGTTTGGGAGGCCCCCAGGCAGTGGAGCCTGGATCTGTCCTTAGTGCATGGGCTGGCTTTTTGGAACCTAGAGCCCTATGCTGAGACATTTTGCTCAGCCTTGGTGTAGGGAGGAGGAGAATGAACCTGCCTTGGCTGAGTCTACCAGGCTGGGCTGACTCCCCAGGGGAGACCTTGCCTTGGAGGAGGTGGGAGTGGGGAGTGGATTGGGGGGAGGGCTAGGGGTAGAAGGCGGGAGGATGGGGGAATCTGTGGCGATATGTGAAATTAAGTTAATTATAAAATAAAAATATTAATTAAAATAAAAGAAAAAATGTGAGAAATGACAGAAACAGTTGGCTTCCTGGACAGTCACCCAAGGTTCATCTGCAACATTGGGGCATCCATGCTTGGCCTACAGGCCTAGCATATCTCACAGACTCATTTGTGAAGCAGAATTTTCTAAAGGGCCTTCCTACCTTATCTTGGCAAGGATTGGCAGTCCTTTCTTTTCTGTCCTGCTTGTCCATTTTGAACAGCATACTGTTAGCAGTCGATGCAAGGGCATTTTCTTACCCAGTGGCTAACTTTTGCCACAATGAAAGTAAATTCCATATAGAGTTTCTTCAATGCCCATCATCTTCTCTGAAGTAGATTGGTGCTGCCAGGAGAAGACATGTCTCATTGTCATATAAAAAGGGGAAAAATCTGTTATTAAAATATCTCAAATGCCATATTCTGTGAATCTCTGAAGTGTTTGAAGTTGACCTATCTATCTAAAATGTATTTCTCCTTGACCTTGAAAACATACCTAATATGACTACAAGTTCGAGTGTAATGACTAGCTACTAACTTACATTTCTTTATTATCCTAAATAGTTGTAATAACTTTCAAGGACAAGAAAATTGCATTACATTGTTAAATGAACTGTATAGATACAATAACTTGAACAAGATTAGAAATATATGTACAATATTTTTTAACAAAATCAATCTCAAGTTTGGATCAATATGCATAATTTGTATACAATATACAAAAATCCAATCCAATGTAAAATATTTAAAACTAGTAGTTGCCTTCTAAATGTAGATTCAATAATCTACCTTTTTATCTTATCATATCTATATAAATCAATCTCAGATTTATAGCAATATACATAATTTGTATCCAATATAAAAAATCTAATCCAGTATAAAATATTTAAAATTAGTAGTTGCTTTTTAAAAGTAGACTCAATAATCTACCTTTTTATCTTATCACATACTCTTAAGGAAAGCAGATTTGACCTTGTCTAAGATTTATCCTTTAGCCAAAACACAAGCTTTTGTATTAAACTTCCTCCTGCACATGTGGCTTACCAGTTCCTCATCTATCTAAATGGTCACAGATTGCCTAACCTTCTCTATGGACATCTCAAACACTTCTTTTAGTTTATTGAAGTAAAATTCACTTAAAGCTCAGTCTTTTTGAGAAATTTTCCTTCTAGCTCTTCAGTCTTGATGAGAATTCTAAACTTTCATTAATGCACTTCCCAAGGCAACCTAACTCTATAGTCACTCTTCTTCTTGCTTAAGTAAAACATGGAGACTGACACAATCAGGCCACCAAGTACATGTTGCACATATTTATATAAACAAAGATATATTCTGTTCTCCTTGCTGTTCCTTCTAGGGGGTGGGTGTGAAAGATTATACATTAGTGATTATTCACCTGCATAAAACTCATCACCTTATTTGAGTTTTAAGTTATTTAGCTTTCACCATTTAATTTCCCTCTCATATTATTTTCCAATACCCTACATACCCTGATCATTAATTTGGTAGATGATACATATACTATTCCAGTATTGTTCATCACCCAAGAAAGAGAAGGCACAGAGTGTATTGTATTTTTGATTCTTTATTTTCTAAATCTTCCATTTGGTCCCTTTTAATTAATTGTATTCCTTCCAGTTACTTATTTTAAATTCATAAAACATTCATACACACATTTGCTATACATATCATGACTATTGCTTTCCTACAACAACTGGATGGTAAGAAACTACCTTTATTTTTTAGGTAAAGGAAACTTGCTGTAGTAGAAACATACTGCCTGTTTGGAAGAGAAGATGCATGTCTTAATTTCCTTCTTGCATATTGAGTAAGTTTATAGACTTCTTTGGGTCTTGGATTTTCTTCATTAGTGAGCCCTTAAATAGAGCTTGATTGGCTTGTGGACAGAACCCAGCATTATGAATCAGTAAATGGATTATTTTTCCTTCTTCTGTTAATTATTTACATCACCTTATGGAAGTCACTTAACTTCTAAATACTTTAAAGTCTTCTTGTGGAAGGCAAACCATCACAGTAGTCAGAAAGTTTAACTTGATCAAAAAAGAGAATTGACATATAATAAGAGCATATATTAGTTTCATTGAGACCTATATAGTGGATAATTTATCTTCACAGCACTATTTTAAAACAGAAACATCCATGAGGGTTTATATGGGACAAGTGTTATATGGGACAACACTTGTTTTAGAAATGTGTCATAAAGATTTTCATAACTTAAAAGAACCACTAAGCAATATTAGAAATTGGAAGTCAGCTGTAAGTGTGTTTTATTTTTTCATCATAACAACTAGGCACAATGTTAAGGCTTAAGGTCATAGAGTTCAAATAGTACAATAACATGACTGTTGATTCTCTAATCCGTAAACTCCAGTAGTCACAAACTCAATCACTCAATGTTCTAGCATATAAATAATTAGGATTCAATGGAAAGTGCCATGTGAGGTGCATTAGCTTTTCTCTTACCTTAAATATTCTTTTAATCTGCAATTCTGTAAAGTTATTGCATAAAGAAAATGAAAGTACATAGGTATACATACTTGCTAACATATAAAATGATCATGATATTTTACCAACATGAAAATTTTGGTTGCTCTTTTAAAAATACACATAATATTTTATCCATGTTCTTTCAAGCCATATTCAAAGATCAGTATTGGTAATACAAGTATGTATTTAAAAATATTACCAATCATTTTACTTGAATCTTTTGAAATTATTAATGATCTTCCTAAGCTTCATTATTCACCAAACATGGAGTAGTTAACATTTAAGCTTTAACAATGGCTTCCAGGTTGCTGTAGATGTTTTATTCAATAGGAAGAATTGGATTGTGTATAACCCCATGAAAAGATACTGTAATTAATTTGAAAATTGCTATGACATTGGTATGTATTTTTAAACCTTAATCATTTTTTTCTTTGCTTTCTTCCTAAAATGATCTGAATAGCTGGCACACACACTTAAAAAAAAAGTAGAGTATTTAGCTGGAGAACCAAAATGTTAATACTGAAGTGGTTTCTTTTTCTTTTACTTTTTTTTTTTTAATTTTACAGACCTTAAAAACCTAAATTGTCTTGTTCTTTGTAAGTTTTAAATTAATAGCTAGGGCCAAAACAGGCCTAATCTGAGGGAAAGAAATCTCTATGCAAGGAACTTATTCTTTTAAGCTCCAGAGAAATGCAGTGCATTTATCAGCTTTGAGTGGATATCATTGTGTTTATAACAGAGTGGAGGCACCATGCAATTTTGCTCCTGAAATTGGTTTATATAGATGACTGGTTGCTGTGAAGTGTGTGTCAGAGTTCCATGCAGCTGTTATGAAGTAGTACAATTGTCATCGCTTCTTACATGGTTGTCGAGAAGAGCTTGAGAGCCCAGCTCAGTCAGCTGTTGAATAGATAACCCAACACAGTTAACGTGGCATACATTGTAAAGAATTACATGCCTGCTACAGTGAGCTTTGGGCCTTTGGTCTAGATAATAATCCTGGTGGGTGTACCACATGCAGTGGCTGTCTGATCACTCAGATATAACTGACGAAACATAAAGAAAAATGTCAGTAGACCGAAAGAAAAATGCTCTTGCAAGTTTGTTTAAGGTTCATGTAAACAGCTGTGTGTAGTTTTTAACCCCAAATCTCCCAAAAACTTGACTGCCAAGCTCAAGGTCTGACCCAACATATAAGATCTGGAGATGAAAACCTACTTTGGCTGCATTTAATTACATTGGTGTGTATGCAAGCACTTATTATCTGCATGTTTTGGTTACAAAGATCAGGTCTTTTCATTTTGTAGAAAATGAAGGCTTTTCAAAAATCAGCTTATATATACAGCATTTAAATAAAGAGTAGAAAATACAATTATTGATAATTTGGGGGTGATGGTGGTTTTGAATTTTAATTACTGGAAGCAGTAAGAATGGCATTGTAGACATCTGGGGTGATTTTTAATTAAAATGAAATGAAAACACAGGAGAAAATATCACTATTTGCCACTTAAGCATAGACACAAACACTGGGATAATTAGCATGCTATCATAATGTCCATGAAGCCCAAAGGATGGGGAAACCACTGATGTTACAGGATTTTCAACTTAAAGCATCTATTTTCCCCCATCTTCTAACTTGTGCTCTGGACTTGTCACAGCCCATATGGCATGTCACAAACATGGCCTGAAGCAGGACTGCTCTGATTCCTATACCCATCGGAAGGCTTTATAGATGCTGCATCTGCTTAAGCAGAGAAAATTTTTATGTCATGTAATTTATATCTTCAAAACTAACCCTTTCATCTCCATTGCCTCTATGCATAATAGCTTCATACTGTATATAACATACATAAAAGACAAGAGTCCTTGTTCCAGTGGCCCATGTGATAGGGAAGAGTTACCATAACTTGAATATTTTTTTAATATTTACAATTGGATTTGACAAATGTGTATTTAGCATTTACCTTTAAAAATGCATGTTAATGAGTAAAACAAATATTAATTGTATACTTGAGAACCAAGAAACTCAGTAAGCTCACTCCATCTCATATTCTTAGAGTAAGAAATAACTTTATCTATATTTTATTTGAACGTATTCTGATGAATTAACTTTAAAATTGAATACTTCTTTTTATAATGATAGCAAGAGAATCAGTTATCTGAGAAACCTTATAAATGACATATATTCTATCAGTTAAAACATTTATTTTAACTCATTTCTATTATTTATAATTCTTAGGACTGTATTTTGATGGATAAGTTTTTTAAATCAGTTTTTCTGAAATGTAGCCCAGGTGACCCAAAAGAAAGTTTTAAAAGTTTGGATACAATCACCTGCATCCTGTACCAATGTATCAATATACACATGAAAACTCCCTTTATATATAATATTTCCATCAGTTTTTTTGTGATGATCATTTTATGTATTTAATTATGTATTTATTTAATTTTAATAATTTTAAAAATTCATTTTATATACCAATCACAGATCCCCCCTTATCCCTCCTCCCATTCCCTTCCCCCCACCTTCCCTCTCACCCCTCATCCCCTGTTCCAACAGGATAAGTTCTCCCATGGGGAGACAGCTAAGCCTGGTACATTCAGTTGAAGCAGGACCAAGCCCTTCCCCTGCTTTATCAGGGAATAGCAAGGTGTCCGACCATAGGTAACAGGATCCAGAAAATGGGCTCATGCACCAGGTATAGATCCTGATCACACTGCCATGGGCCCCTCAAACAGACCCAGCTACACAACTGTCTCCCATATGTGGAGGGTCTAGTCTGGTCCCATGCAGGTTCCATAGCTGTCAGTCTAAAGTTTCTGAATTCCTATGAGCTTGGTTCAGTTGTCTCTGTAGATTTCCCTATCATGATCTTAACCCCCCTTCCTCAAATAATCCCTCTTCCCTCTCTTTGACTGGAGCACAGCCTGGTGCTTAGTTGTGGATCTCTGCATCTGCTTTCATCAGTTACTAGATGATCATTTTCAAAATGTGTGTTTTATCATTAAGGGTATCCAAACATGATTAATCAACATGTAATTATTTTGAAAGGCTAAATACCGTCATTGAGTTTTAATCTTCTGACAAAAAAAATATTCTCTTCCTCATAGTTTGGGTCTGGGCTTTAAACAGAATTATCCAATAGAATTAGGAGGAAGTTTCTTTATGGGACTGTAGACGAATTTCTAAATGGTCTTAATAAGTAAAAGACATGGAGCCAGAAATTTGTGTTAAAGACAGAGAGAAAGATCAGAGGAATAGGACAAGCCATGAGCTAACCTCACCTCATCAACTCCGCAGCTTCCAAAGAGAGTGACTTCCTGTCTACCCAGGCTTATATGCCTTGCTGTTCTATCATCTGATTTGCTCTCTGTCTAGCTACATCACTTCCTCTTCCTGGTCAGCTCTGTCACTTCCTGTTTGTACAGGCCTCCAGAACTCTATGGTTTGTACTGGGATTAAAGGTGTGTGTCACCACAGTTGGCTCTGTTCCCAAGTGTGGCCTTGAAAACACAGAAATCCTGCCTGCTAAGTGATAGGATTAAGGGTATGTGCTACCTCTGCCTGACTTCTTTGTTTACTTAAAATGGCTTGCTATTTCCTCTGATCTCCAGGCAAATTTTATTTATTAAAGCACAAATAAAATATCACCACATGTGACTCTGAGGGTAAACCTCCAAAGCATTATTTTTTTCATTTATTTATTAAGAATTTCATATATTAGCCTGAAAAATGACAACAACAACTGACATGCCAACCTTGAATGGGGAAGACTCCAAAGTTTTAAACTCTCTGGGCTCAAACTCTGGCAAGACTGCTGCCACTTTGTATGAAACCTGGGTTGTCTTGATGTAGAAGTACTATGGAAGAGACCCTGGTGTTGCTCCTATCTAGTAAAGTATGCCAGCAGACATGTAAGTGAGGACACTGGAAACACAGAGAAATGATGCAGCCTTCAGGTGATGACTTCCTGATAAGCAACACTAGACTGAAACAGAGTAACCATCAACCCAGCTGGGCCAACCCAACATGCAAGTCGTGAACACATAAGTAGTTATTGTTTTAAGCCACTAGTGGTTTGTGTTAATGGCTACATGCAGTAGATAACTGAGACAGATGGTGATTATTCTGTTGATTTCTTTGAGAAATATTTTCACAAAATAACACCATGATAATAGCAGTTTTCTGCCTCAAGATACGAACTTGTATTTTAATAGCTTGCATTCTAAACATAAGAATTTAAGCACAGTGTGTACACATTTGTGGTTGAAGAAACAGAAGTCCGAACATCTGTCTCTGTATTATCAAATGTGCCATCTGAATAATGAAAATTGGGTTGAAACATATTTGTTTTTGTTTTTGTTTTTGTCTAAATTAAGAGTATACTCAACTCTCCCCCATCCTGATTAACTTTTGACATCTGTTGGCTGTGTTTGATTGTTTCAGGAAAGAGAGCCCATCACCCTCCTGATGTTAACAGGATTGTTCACTTACTCAACATTGATCACCAGAGAAACTGTATTTGGGGTTATATCAGAGCTAGTTTGAAGGCCTCGAGTAGAATAGCTTAACACTTTAAAGAATGCATTTTCATTTCTGAAGAGTTGTGTTGGTGGTGTGGTTTGGCTGACCTTGAAGCTAGTTAACAAATGCTTATTAAAATGTGCTTCTTGGTACTAAATATGCAGACTTTTGACGGTCATTTTTATAGGAGTATTTCATATGTTCAAGCCCGACTGCCTTTCTGAAGAGTAAGAATAGGCTACATTCTAAAACTATATTACATTTCTGTCCTGTTATTTAAAACAGATGTATTGGACATTTATAAGATGGAAGTATTTGCTGCCCCGCCCCCCTCTACCAACACACATATTTATTTAAAGACAGAGGCATATTAACTGAAGTTCTCCCTTTGAGAAGCCAACCTGGAATCATGGTCAGAATTTACTTTCATTGGAAAACATTAACAGATACTATTCACAGTATACTTTACTGTGTAAGGAGTCAGGCTTGTATTTGGGAAGTCCTTAAATTGATAGTATTGTTTCATGTTTACTACTTTTCACAAAGGGAGCAAGTGTGGTGGCAATTTTTGAAAACGTGAGCAAACAATAATAAAACACGATGATAAATGACCTGGAAGAACTATAGATATCTATAAACTGATGGTAAGAAGTAAGTAAAACACATTGGCAGAACAAGAAATGGATATGATCATTTTAAGGGATGAAAACTTTATCTGTCATGAGTCATATTTCTAACAGTCCACAGTCCAGGTAGGTTTAAGGTTATGTGTTTCTTCTCAAGATTTATTGATACAATTGGAAAATGTGTTAATTATTTACCTTTAACAGTATGCAGATTCTGAAATACAAATCTAGCACAAGACTCTTATGCTTAAGAAGCGAAACATATCTTGTCTGAGAGAAAAATCTAGAAAGTCTGGTTGCTGAGCCTAGCATTATTAGGCAACTGTAGAAGTCATTTATGTTTCAGGGGGTATGTGTTAAAACTTTAAAATTAGAACAAACCACAAGTTAGATATAGAAGATTATTACCTACCAGATCAATTTCCAAACACCAGTTAATTTCAAAGCACTCATTTGTTGGCGAGAGATCTACAGCCTCCTCACTTCAAAGAGGGCACTGCTGTGTTCTCAGCAGGAAGCCCAAGTTCAGAGCACATTTAGGAATATAGCTCTCATGCTTTGGAGACGCTAGGGCTTGTTTAACCATAAAACAGCATTCTGGTAAGAGAGGTGGCTGTAATAGATGCACATGTTGTCTGTATTTTGCTTCTTGCAAAACATTATATGGAGCATTCAGAGCTCTTCCTTACTCAGTTTTGTGGCAGCCAAAGATTTTGCTTTGAACAAAAGACGAAAATGTGGATAGCATAATTATTTGGAGTCAGCTCCAAACTCATATTTGCACTAAATTTAACCCTACTGTGGATGTGTTGAAGAATATACAGCAGAATACTTCAATAAGTTGTATATACTGGTTCATTTGTAATATTGGTTATCATTAAATTATAGATACATCAACTTGTCATTTGTCAACAAAAATGGATTGATGAAACAGTATGCCCTATATTATCTTGAAAACTAAGGACATAAAAATGAACAAACATAATCTTTCACTCTTGAAGCTTGAATTCAAGTAATGGATAAACTAATAAAACGTAAGTAAAGATTGTATGCGTACTCACACTCAAGACACAGAGACCAATGAATAAGGGTACATTTTATTACAGACTTCAACAGAGGAAGTGGCTTTCCAGTTAGGGGTCTTGAGGAAGAGTTGGTGGAAGTTTTTAGGCTGAAGGAAAAGCTAAGTGTGCAATTACACACTTGTTTCCCCCTCCCCCAGGTTTTATTTATCTCACCAACTTCCCAATTGCCTTAAAGCAAATTTCTGCTTGCATTGTATTAACTGAATCCTAATTTTCTATGTTGTTTTCAGTCAGTTATGCTATATGGTATTCTCTTCTGTCACTTGCCTCTTTCACATGATCACTTCCAACATTGTTAGGGCAGAGACAGCTAGTTTATTTCATCTAGACATCCATGCGTGTGTGTCACTGCTACACAGCTTTACTGTGTTCATTGGACATGGTAAGCTACCACAGCCTTCAGACTTCATTCTGCTGGTTTGAGTGTTCCCATTGCAATTTGTTTAGTTTTCCTTTGCTCTCTGGACACATTACTGTAGGAATTCCCTTGTTGGTTCTGTCTCTCCATTTATTGCTTTTTTTAAAGTAAGTGACAGTTTACATTCTACCCCTTTTCTTAAAGGTTCTGGGTCCCTGCTCTGAAGACTTTTGCTATTGTCAGGCTCTTTCTTCAGTCATATCAATTGACAAAATGCTAACACTGCCTGGCCTGCTCTTCAGGGCTGACAACAATCTCCTGAAATCTTTCTGTTGACATCAGACATCCCTCTGCTTCTTAACAAAGCAATCTTGTGCCTTTATGTGTAGTGAGCAGGTGTGTGGCCTTAGCAGCGCCATAATCTCCCATGAGTTGTTAAAAATGAGGAAGTTGGGAGCCACCACTGCTTGGCTGAAATAGAATCTGCATGTTTCTACCATTTCTAGAGGATTTACACTCACATCACTTTTTAAGGAGAACTGGGGCTTATGCCCTTACAGCTAAGTTATTCTTTATTATGAAGATCTTCAATGATGGCCTTTAGGTTGTCAGATTGTGAGTGACTCTTGTGAGAGCAGGGACATAGCACAGCCAGCATTGTACTTGCTTGAGGTTTGAACCAATGTTGATTATCTTTGCTGTACTCAGAAGGTCACAATTGCATATTTGTCACATGAAAATGGTTTTGTTTAGTTTGTCTTGTAACTACAGCAACTTTTATGGGATAGTACGGTTGAGATGCTTACCAGGAGATATAGCATACAAAGCCTATGTGTTCTGCAGTTCTTAACATGCTGAGTAGTTGTTACAAACAAATAAGCTAAACTTTAAATTCTTTGCACTGAAATGTTTTCTCCATAATATAATTATCTTTTATTCAGCATAGGACTCAATTCTAGAATGATTACATGTAATAATGCACATTTTGTTACTGGAGGAAAATGTACTACTCAAATGTACTACCCAAAATGTATTACTTTATTTAATAGTTTGAAATAAAACTCATAAAAATCTCTGTATGTGACATCTTCAGATGTGGGCTGGATGCTTTGATAAAGTCATTGATGAAGTTATGTGCCATCTTAGGTATGCTTAAAGAAACATTTTCCTTTCTGTGAAGAATAGTGACCACTTTTGAATTAAACATATACTATTTAAGATTTTTATTTAAAATTAAAGTACATTTCAATTAAATGTATTTTAATTGACTCCATTGTTTATGCAGCAATAGTATATAGAATAGTGTATATCAGAATAGTGTAAAGGAGGTTTCATATTCCACTCAGTCTCCACATTATGACTATCTTACATTAATATAGTATAATTGTTTTAATACAATTAAGAACAACAATGAGGCATTCTGAGTAGTGAAATCTTTAAGTTATTTAGATTCCCTGAGTTTTTTCAGCTCTTTCTATCCCAACATCTCTTCCAGGGTAGCATCTTATACCAGATCCTGTCCCTGCTTTTCACTGATGATTCTCTACACTTGCTTTGCTTTAAACAGCCTTGAACACCTCTGTGCTTGCCACTTTTGTAAGATGTTCCTCTACTGGGATTTTACTGTTATGATTTCCCATTATGAACTGAGGTTCCAGATTTGATATGTGATATCTCACATCAAAACAACATAGAATAACATAATTCATCTTTGATGTTACTGGTGCTGATCACTAGCCTAGAGAATTTTCCAGATTCCTTAGCCTCATCCTTCTTTTCATAATGTTCTCAGAAAAGCAGACATAGTGCACAGCCCACACTGACAGTGTGCAGAAAACAAGTTTAAGAATGAAGTTGTAGACTTGCTTGTTCACAGTCTCATCATCATGATGGAAGCCTGAACACATCACCTTTCTTTTGTGACTTAAAGGACTTAAAAATTATTTTCTTCTACATTTTTCATACAAAACATTGTGGTCTTCATCATGCCTTTTCCATAACTCCTCCCAGATTCTCTACTACCTGCTTACCCACTTAATATCATTCTCTTCCCCCCTCTATCTATCTGTGTATCTTTCTATCTATCTATCTATCTATCTATCTATCTATCTATCTATCTATCTATCT
>CABHPQ010157759.1:0-15992 GCA_902168405.1 Peromyscus aztecus
AGCTTCTGTGGAGTTGACATGAAAGTAGCCAGGGCGAAGTGGGCAAAAGTTTGTGTCCTCTGTCCCAGTCCGCCTCTGCATTAGTCCTTCAGGGTGGACCTGGGCTGGTCACCCTAGGAACTCCTGACTAGCTTTTTAAGTGTAATCGTTGTGTCTCGGAGACAACCTCTTCAGAATCTTTTCATTTGGGATGAAACTCAGGTTGTCAGGGCCGGCGGCTGGCACCTTCCTGCTGAGCCATCTTGCTGGCCTCCCACTGTAGTTCCCCATTCTCAGCCTGGGCTGCCCTCTGGGCTGTGGGGGCCTTGCTCAGTCTGCTTCTGTGGAGGGTTACCTGGTGCAGGCTCAGGCCAGAGCCTGGCTCACTTCTAAGATATGGGTAGGGCAGGGAGAACCACACTAGCCTGAGTGTCCTGAGCAGTGGCCTTGGCTGCTAGAGGCTAGGGGACCACACCCACCTGCAGGTAGGGTGACACAGGGGCACTCTCTGGCATGCATGCTGACCTTGGGGTGTGCCTCACTAGGGTAAACCCTCACTAGGGGCTATGACAGTAGCACATTAGATTAACAAGGAAGTCTGCATGTTGTCACCACCCAGAGCCACACCCTGCTGCTGTTCCTGTGGGCTCTGTAGGCTGCCTACCCATCCACTGGTGTTGACTGACACTGGCTGGTCTCAGGTTCCTCTGGGGCAGGGTCCATCCCTGCTCAGTAGGTGGTTGGAGGACTCAGGCCTCACTTGTGTGCTACCCCCTGTTCAGGCCCTGCAGCTGGTTTTGTCCGTGAACAGAAAGGAGCGACAAGATGTCAGCCAAGACCTTGTCCCTACTCCCCACCTGTACCCCTTCCCTTCACCACAGTCTGTGGTCCTGCCCGAATATGGATCCCAGTTGTTAGGGTCATGGGAGCCTCCTCAGGGCCATCCTGTGAAGAAATAGTGCCGGGCATGTTCCAAGTCACTTCACCGGGCATCTGTCCTTGTCCTAGGCTCTGGTGGTGCAGATGATGGCTTCCGCAGCCTTTATAAGGCCACCTTTGACAACATGACCTCCTATCTGAAGAAGAAGGAGGAGAGACTCCAGCAGCAGCTGAAGAAGAAGCGACAAAGGAGCCCCCTCCCCGCGTCCCCAGAACAGACCAAGAAGGCGTGCCCAGGGCAGTCAGCCCTTAGTTGCTGACCTTGGCTTGGCAGCAGCTCTCAGCCCTGAGGCCTCATGGGCCACTCTCTCTCCTCTCTCCTGCCTGGCTCATCCATAAGGAGGGAGATCATGGCAGCTCAGTCCCCACCACTAGCTCCACGGTGGTCTGTCACAGCCTCCTGGTTGTCTGTGCCTCCTGGTTGCAGGGAAGACATGCGATATGTTAGCCTAGCTAATGATTCTACTCCATAGCGGTGTGGAAGCACCTTCACATTGAAGGAGACACTGACCTGCAGCACCACGTCCGTCTGTCAGTGCCCACAGTGCTGTGTCTACAGAGCTTCTCCAGGGAGGCCTGTGGGCAGGACCTGCCTCCACACCATTGCTGTGGGCTCACACGTGGCTGCTTGCTATTGTGGGGCAGATTCAGCTGGTGCTGGTGCTCTGTACTCACGGAGCCACACATGGTGAGGGGCTCAGTCTGGGCCGAGCAGAGCTCCATGTACAATGTACATGCCAGTGAAGCGGGCATGGCATTGGTGCTGGAGCAGACCTTGCTTCAGGGTGTATGGGATGGGACCTTGGCCAGGCCTTGTTTTACAGGGAATGACTGGTGATGTTGTGGGTCCATTGCTTTGATTTGAACTCTGCACACACTGCAGAACAGCAGGGACTCAACTGAACACACAGCATCAATAAAGACCAACTTTGCATAGCTTTCTGGATGTTCAGCAGCGGCCTCCAAAGCTGGCCTTAGGACATTCAACGTGTGTATGCTGTTCAGATGACATGGCTCATGGTAATTAGAGGGGTCACCCAGCTCTGCCTACTTTCCATGCGATGTTCCAGACCAGCTCCAGCAGAAACAGTCCTGGCCTGGGGGGATGCTTGATGATCAAGAGCAGCTGTGAAAACAGAAGACCCGAGTTCAAGTACCCACCCATACATACAGAACACACCTGTAACCCTAATACTGGAGTTGCAGACCAAGGCAGGTCACAGGAGCTTGCTGGCCAGTCAGTCTAGCCTGAAGGGTGACCTTTCGGGCTCCTCAAGAGGTCTGTCTCAAATGGAGAGCACTAGAGGAAGATACCCAGGGCCATTCTCGGGCCACCACGTGGGCACCTGCAGCTGTGCTGCCTTGCTTGTATGCAAGTGCTTTGCTTCTTCCTCGAAGTCAGCTTGGAGACGGGCAGGTGCACATGGAGCAGGGCATGCTCTCCTGTAACAGGAGCTTACCTTGTGCTCCTGAGCACCAAGGTGTTTGGTCCCAGTGAAAAGGATCTGCAAACTGGGCAGTGGGCTAGGTCCTGTGACCTAGGATTTTGTGGTTTTTAAATAGTTGGAAAGAAGTCAAAAGAGAGGTATCACATGGCTCTATAAGTTCAAGGCTGAGGGTCAAGGAATACAGCTTTGCCAAGACAGTTCTGTTCATGCAGTCCTTGTATCATTTGCTGCCTGTGGGCCAGGTAGAGCCTGTGCCTGCAAAGCAGCAGTCCTCTGGGCCACCATGGCCTGTGGCTTGATGCAAGGAACCTTCAAAGGGTCATGTGTTCCTAGACCCAACTTGTATGTTGCTGAGAGCATCTAAGGTCCCTGGTGTGTCTTGTAGGCTCTGAAATAGCCACATAGGCAGTGATGGGGAGTCCTTGTGTCAAAGAAGAGATAAGATTGGGGAACCTGGTGACTGTTTCCAGTGGTGCCTTCATGATGGGTTTATTCCTAAGGCTCTGATGTGTCACAGAGCCAAGCAGCAGTGAGTTAACAGTTGATGGCATGTTCTGTCACACCCCACCCCTACAACTCCAGTACCTGTCTCCTACCCCACAGTAACATCATTACTTGTGGATCCTTTTGCAGTTCCCTGGTCTCACTGACCTGGGTCTGGGAGAGTGTGGAAGCACCACAGTGGTGTGGGGTAGAGGAGGGCGCTGCTCCATGTCCTAACCAGGATGTAGTTGACTGGCAAGTCTCCTGCCTACCCTCTGGCTCTGGCTTTCCTGTCTGTGGGCCAGCAGTGGTTCCTTTTAAGCAGCACTTCTGAGCCTGTAATTGGTCCCACCCTTAAGGTCTTTAATCCCACTAGACTGGGTACATAGCTTTGTTCTTGCAAGCCCCTGCTAGGCTAGTCTACATGCTCGCACTTCCAGTTGTTGCAGAAATTTCTTCCACAGTAGGCTGAGTAGACTCCCATATTATATTTAAGAGGATTTGTGTCTTAACTCCTGTTTCAGGCCAGTCTGATCTAGGCAGTTGCTATCATGATTCCAGGTTGTGTTGAGTTGATGAAGTTAACCAGGGTGTCTTCCCCTCTGGCAGCAGCACCCCACTTCCTCTGAGATGCCTTATTCTGTGAGGCTATCCAGCAGTCTCCTGGCCACAGTGTGTCTTAGTTACCTTTCTTTTGTGATAAGACACCTTGACTAAGGGGATTGATAAGGAAAGATGAATTTGGCTCGCAGTTGCAGAGGGTTGGGGTCCATGCTGGCGGAGGGAAGGCGTGGCAACAGGTGGCTGGAGCAGCCGTTGAGAGTTCACATCTCTATCCACAAGCAGAAAGCAGAGAGCCCGCTGGGAATGGCACAAGCCTTTTGAAACCTCAAAACCTGCACCCGGTGACACACTTCCAACAAAACCACTTGTCTTAATTCTTCCCAGACATTTCTACTCCCTGAACCAAGCACTTAAACATGAGCCTGTGGAAGCCTTTCTCATCCAGCCGCTGCACAGAGCCTTTCGCCCGTCGGTTTAGACCTGGCCTCTATTCCCCCAGCCCGTTAAAACTTATCTCCATTCCTTGTTTCCACTGCTGTTGCCAAGTCTTGCTTTGAGAGACATTCCTGTCCTCTGCCCCACCTCTTCTTGATTAATTACACCTGGTGGTTTTCATAGTTCCATTTCATTATAATGGAATCCTGCGGGGCACAGCCGAAGTGCCTGTGGAAGGTATGTACATGCTAGAATCTCACTGCTTGGATTCACATACATGAAGGTGCCCTCAGGAGTAGGCGTTTGCCAGCTGCTGAGACTCCACATCCCCTTGTTCCTGCTGGCACTGGTGGCCAGACTGACCTCTGCTTACCCTCTTGTACTCAGCTGCCTTGGCTGAAGCCTCTGAGATGTACACACTGCACATGACTTGAGTGATCCATCTATGAAAATGCTCTATCCACAGGCACTAGATGGGAAAAAATGCTGTTGTGAGCATTCAGGTTCCTGCTCTTTGGTCCACAGGGAAGAGTTTCTGGGGGTACAGAGTTATCCATCAATGTCTGCAGGAGATTGATTCCAGCACTTCCAGGATAGCAAGATACCCCAGATTCTGCAGGTGCTCAGGTCCCTGTGTGAGTGGACTTTGCCCTAGAACCTCTCTGCGCTATCTCTCCAGCACTCTGGCCTTGCTTTTGATGCACAGTGTGAGAAGTCTTCATCCAATCCTAGAGCCTGAGGATTTTCTCTGGTTTTCCTAAAAGGCTTCTGGCCTCATTTCTCCTTTATGCCCACATTCCACTCTGATCAGACGTGTGAGCTCCGAGCCTCTACTGTCTGGACTTTGGACATCCCGTCGTTGAATGGCTTCTGCAGCTGTCTTAGATTCAGTTCTAGATTGGGAGTTTATGGTCATCTCTTTCCTCAGGCTTCACTGCCTCGCTTCTGGCCTGTGGGTGTCCTCTCTGCTGACTGTGTTCTCTCAGTGTTCCCTCAGGTCCTGGGCACCCATCCTGGTCTGTTTTGTTATCCTGGTTTGTTTCTTGCAAGCGCAGTGCTAAGTTCTGCCACTAGAAGGAGCTAGAGGCACGCCCGGGATGAGGGGGCTGCAGTTCCCAGGTGCTGCCTTTTCTGGGCTTCTGTGGTATGTGCCTGCCTGTGTGGACATTCAGTGTGTGTCATCCCATGTGGCTAGCTGAGGGCCACATCCACATCTGCTCCCATCTGGCCATATCTACCTCACTTTGCCCTTTCCCATGTTTAAACCGGTCTGTGTTCCAGTCCCCCAAGGTCACATTGCAGGCTGTGTAGGTAGCACTACTGGATAGACACATGCTGTGAGCCACACATGCCAGCCACCATGTGACCGAATGCTCTCAGAACCATGTCAAACAGCAAAACCTCAGGAGAAATTCATCACCTTTATAACTAAAGCAACATGGCCAGAGTGCTATCATTTCAATATGTAATTGATACAAAATTTACGAGATATTTTACATTGTGTCGTCATACTGAGCATTAAACCTGGTGGCTTTCTGCTCTTTCTGGGGCCTTGTGTGGCACAACAGCCCTGGCTGCCTTCACAAAGGAATTGGACGACAGACACATAACTAATGACGGCGCAAAGGTGTGGCCGCACAGTTACACAGAATACAGGACTTAGCACCGCCACCAGGGTACACGAGAAGACAGGATCTGCAGGCATGGGGTGACCCTGGGGAAAGAGAGGGGCTAGATAGCTGGGGTCTTGAGGGATCTGGAAGCCAACCAAGGTCATAGACTTTGCCTATGAGTATTGGTTGTCCCGAACCTCTTTTTCCCCTAAGTTGCTCTAGGACGGGGTTGTTCTAGCAGAAAAACAGAGTTGAAACCGAAACAAGCACTCATTCCAACTCTTAGGAGCAAAATCAGAGTGGGGGCTGCTGAAGGCTGGGGAATCCGTGTTTGCTGACACAGTGCTGTTTGGGAAGATGTTCTGGAAGGCTGGTATGGCTGCATGACAGTATAGATGAACTCTTACTGACCTGCTCCTAAAATAGTTAAGATGATAAATGTGTTATATCTACAAATGTTGACACACACAGGCACACTTCTTCCTACATGATTGACCTCTAGCTGCAGGTGGCCATTTCTAGAGGACTCAAGGCACTGACAGGGAGTGGCCAACATGAGGTCACTGTGACATCTGGTCTAGAAGCCCCTGGGGACATAGCTTTAGTGGGTGCCTAAGGCCTGTAGGAGCCACACGTGTCCTGATCTGTCCCTGTTAGGGCAGCACACTTTCACACACTACTAGAACCTGAGCAGAGGAGCCAGTGAGCTCCATCCCAGGCCAGGATGGAGCAACCTCTTCAGGAAGTCAAGTCAAACTGGATGGGGTCATTCTGGAGGATAAGGGGGTACCCTAAAATGGTGGAGAGGGTCAGAGTGTGGGTAGGAGCTTCAGCTGACCCCAGTGGGGTGGGTCCTGCCACCAACAATCTGTGTCTATGAATCAGCTCACATGTGCTGAGTTCAGTATTTGAAGCAAGTTGATCCCTGGGGGATCTGCTGAGGTGAGGGAACCTTTTCAGGGGAAGATGGACTTCCCTTTCAATCATATCACAGCAAAAATCTGTCACTTAGCCAGTGATGTTAGTGTTTGAAAACATTTCCAAGTGACATAAGGAACAGATGGGAACCCAGATCTTTGGTACCTGAGGCAGAGTTTGAGCCACTGCCACATGACAGAGACTCATGGGACCCAGGCTGGCCTTGAACTTGCTACACAATCAAGAAATGAGCTTTAGCATCTGATTCTCCATTTCCCTAGTGCTGGGATTCCAGGCGTGTGCCACTATGCCTTGTTTATGTGGTGTTAGGGATTGAACCCAGGGCTTTGTGTGTGCTAGGCAGACACTCTACCTACCAATCCCCAGTTCATGAATTCTCTCTTCACCCCCCTGTGATCTACTGTGCAATCCTTATGTATAAAGAATCTCTCTCTCTCTCTCTCTCTCTCTCTCTCTCTCTCTCTCTCTCTCTCTCTCTCTCGTATGTGCATGTGAGTTTCTGGGGTTTGAACCCAGGGCCTCAGCACAGTGATAGGTATGAAGGTGGTGTCAATTTGACAGACTAGAATTACCTGGGAGAAGGGCTTTTGGGCATGGCCCATGGGGAGTTATCTTGATTATGTTACTTGATATGGGATGGTCCATCTTTTTGTCTTGTTTTGTTTTGTTTTGTTCTCATGACAGGGTTTCTCTGTGTAACCCTGGTTGTCCTGGAACTCGCTCTGTAGACCAAGCTGGCTTCAAACTCAGAGATCCTCCTGCCTCTGCCTTGCAGTGCTGGGATCAAAGGTGTGCACCCCAATGCCTGGCAGGAAGACCCATCTTTAACTGTAGGCAGGACTGCTCCCTTTGCTGGGGATCCTGGACTGTCTGGAGTGGAGAAAATGAATTGAACAGCCGCAGCATTCATTGCTCTCTCTGACTGCAGGAGTAATCAGACCATCTGCTCAAGCTCCCGATGCCTCGGCTTCCCCAGGGTGATGGACTGTGTACCCTGAACTGTGAGCCAAAATAAACCCTTTCTCCCTTAAGTTACTTTTGTCAGAGTGTTTTATCACAGCAGCAGAAAAAGAAGCTTGATACCAGGCAAGTTCTTTACAACTGAGCTGTGCCCCAATCTGTATATTATGTATACCAAAATATGCCAACTTTCAGGCTGGAGAGATGGCTCAGAGGTTAAGAACACTGGCTGTTCTTCCAGAGGTCCTGAGTTCAGTTCCCAGCAACCACATGGTGGCTCACAACCATCTGTAATGAGATCTGGCTCCCTCTTCTGGCATGCAGGCATACATGCAAACAGAACACTATGTACATAATAAATAAATAAATCTTTAAAAAAATATGCCAACTTTCACTATAAAACACAGGTTGAGAGCCGGGCGGTGGTGGTGCACTCCTTTAATCCCAGCACTAGGGAGGCAGAGGCAGGCGAATCTCTGTGAGTTTGAGACCAGCCTGTCTACACAGTGAGTTCCAGGACAGCCAGCGCTGTTACACAGAGAAGCCATGTATCGAAAAAACAAAAACAAAACAGGTTGAAGTAAATTGGTAAGATAAAATATATTGTGCATATACAAATTGCAAGAGCTGCTGGAGTAATCTGGCTGCTCAGGAGGCAGATGTCCTCAAGGTCAGGGACTGCCTGGAAAACTTAGTGAGATAGTGTCTCGTTGACTAAGTGAATGAACACAAAGAACACATCTAGAGTGCACCGTTAGCCTCAAACATAGCTGATGTCCATCCCAGGACAGCACTAGGGACCAAATGGATACCACCTAAAGGAAAAAGCTGGGCTCATTAATGAACTGGCACAGGCCAGTTAAGTGCAGTTCTAGGAGGCCACAAGTTTGCAGCAACATTCTGCACTGGGCCCCAGCAAACCAGCCCAGCCCAGCATGGAGACACACAGGTTAGGTGCCAAGTCATTAACTCAAACTTTGAGATGGGCTGTTCCAAAAAAATCTGCTAAACCCCAGGAGGTTCCAGCCCACCTGAGTCAGTGACTGTCTGTGTTTAAACTGTGAAGAAAGTTACTTCCCGAAGTAACTTTGTTTCGTAGCTGAGGCTAGCCTTGAACTCCTGATCCTTTTGCATCCACATCCCAAGTGCTGGGATTATAGGTGTGTGCCTCTACACTTAGCCTGATCGCTATTAATTTCTGAGGAATTCCTTGTCCTCTTTGTCCTCAGGAGGTGTCTGGTGACCCTGCCCAGCCTTCAGCAGGAAGCTTGTCAGGTCAACTAGCCAGATCTCCTTCACGATGTCACTTCATAGTGATTCTCCATTCATCCATCCCCTGCTCCAGGGCTGTAAATCCCCTCTCTCTGGCTGCATGGAGAGCCAGTCTCTCCCCGACTACAAAGCTCCCTGCCTGGTCCCTGCACCTGCTGAGTTGTTGAGAAGTGAGTCTGCCTTGTTGAACTTTGACCCCCCCCCCCACCTCACCATAACTTTTCCTTTCACACCATGAAGAGGGATCGCCTGTACGCTTGCTCGGTTTCTTTGTTCCCTGTGACTCAACTCTCCGCTGATTTTGAGGATGATCTGCCCCTTCTCATGGGTTGTGTGGGAATGATGTACTTTGAGGCTTTCTAAGCTCTAAGAGGAGGTAGAAGCCACTTTTATGTGTTTTACTGTAGCTAGATCCTAACGAGCTCCCTCTGTGAGCTCGTCTCCTGAGGGGTCCTGGGCATTGGCAGTACAACACATCCATCGATAAGACCGAGGCAGAAAAGAGACGGTACAGAAAACTGGGCCACCCAGGAGGGCTCATGGGTCTAGCTATGAAGATGGGGGAGGTTAGAAAACCCTATATTCCAATGCAAAGGCCAAAGAGGAACTTACTGAGTTCAGAGCAGGGGGCTGTGCTGTGGAGAGGACTGACCAGTGGAGTCATGGCCCCTAGTAAAGGCAAGCTAAGCAAGGATGCAGAGAACCTCAGTGACTACCAGCCAGCCTGGTCTATACAACACCAGACATACCCTTGTCCAGGGCCATGAGATATATACCAAGACAACTTTGTTACAATCCATCAAACCAAGCTGAAGGCACTTGAAGGGATTGAAATGTTACCCACGGCACCAGACACACCCTTTTCCAGCACAGTGAAATGTGTACCAAGACAGAGTGTGTCACAATCCATCAAACCAAGCTCAAGGCACTTGAAGGTCCAGACTGAAATGTTACAATGTGGTCTTTGTCCACAGTGAAATCAAACTAGGTATCAATAACCGGAAGACGGCAGGAAACCCTTCAAACAAATGGGGCCAAAGTAACCTAGTTTTAAATGATCCATGGATAAGACAGAGTCTCAAGGGAAATTTAAAAAGACAGTGAACTGAGGGAAAATGAAAATACAATGTATCAAATTTAGCCCTGGGGCACAGCTAAAGCCTGCCTGGGAAGGAGATTTAAAATGCTAATGCTAGGAGAAAGAAAGACCAAGTCCCTTAACTTCAACCTCAATAAAAAGGGCCAAATAAACCCAAACAAATCGGAAGGAAGAAATAGAAAAGATCAAATTAAAAACGGTGCACAAAGTCAGTCAGCTCTTTGTCACAGGAGAGAACCAACTCCTAACAGTGGGAATGGATGAGCGGGCGTCACCAGACTCTGTGGCAGCAAGGGTGTGACCAAGGGACACTGCAAAGCATCCACACGCATAACACTGGCAGCTTATGTGAGAGGGACCAACTGTTTGAACAGCAAACACATCTACCACAAGATACTCATTCGAACAGCTCCGTATACTACGAGGGAAATGGGACCAGTGATTAAAATGCACTGTCAACAGGAACATGGCTTTTACCTCAAAGGGAAGAGGAGACAATTGATTCTGGAGCTAAATGTGAATGGCCGTGGTCCAGGAACACAGGCTCAGTTTACCCGAATACTATGCTCTGGCATCGTATCAGTTCCATGAGGTGTTTATAGTAACAGAATAAAGAAAGCCATAAATCAAGGCATGTTGAGAACACATTAGTGGGAACATCAGGTAGGCAGGTGGGTTTCTGCAAAGCCAACCTCTGCCATAGCTTGGGATGTGTTGGAGGACGCTCTCAGCCATTGAGTGGGTAGAAGGCAGGGGCTGTTTGTATGTTCCAAAAAGATTTACCTAACTTACAGGATATTACATCATACAGACAGGTGGCCAATAAATGGCTATGAAGGGCTAAGATAGCCCAGGGTAATTTGGTTATGGACCTGCAACACTACAACTCCCCCAGATCACAGAGGTTCCAATGAGTGAATCAGCCCTGTAGAATCATTACATGAGTGTGGCTTTTTCTGGGACCCTCAGTTCACAGTACCCCTCTATTCCCCCACCCCCAGTTGTCCATTCTTCAAGAGTTCCACTGAAAATTATTCCAGGCATTTGAAGAGGAATTGACACCAACTTATGTCCCCTCTTGCAGAAAACTGAGGAATCAGAAGTCCTTCTCAATTACTACACGAAGTAGTATTGCTCTGAGACCAAGTCAGAGAGAGACAATAAAGAGGCAGCTGCAGATTAATATCACTTATTAATGCCCATGTAGAAATCCTTAACAAAATACTAACAAGTTTAATTCAATATCCCAAGAATGGACAATCATGATCAGCTGGAGTTTATTTTGGGATGGAAGAATGGTTCAGGTTTCAACAATTGACAAGGCAATCCATCACTTTGAAACCAGGGATGCCACTAGGAAATTTCCTAGCCAAAGGTTCTATTTTGTGTTTGTGTGTGTATGTGCACCTGTGTGTATGTATAGGTGGAGGTCAGAGGTCAACCGTGGGTGTTATTTTTCAGGTTCTCTCTACCTTATTTTTTTGAGACAGGGTCTCCCACTGGCTGAGATTTTTAAGCTGTCTAGGCTGAATGGAGCTCCAGGGATCTGCCTGTCTCTGTCTCCACACCACTGGAATTACACGTGTGCCACCAAGCCTACTTTCTATGTGAGTTCTGGGGCTTGAACTCAGCTCTTCATGTTTGTGTGGTTAAAAGGGAAAAAATATCACACAGTCATAACAATCAACACTGTAAGAGTGTTTGACACAATATACCCAGTTACGACACAGGTGCCCTGAAAAATAGCAGTCGAAAGAGACGTTCTTAATTTGATAAAGCACATCTGCAAATCTGTCATGTATAAAGACTGGATTCCCGCCATCACTGGAGAGAGCCTGTGTGAGAAAGTACAAGCAGGACACGGAAGGCACACGGGTCAGGGGTGAGGTTCATCTTGACTGCCAGCCTGACAGGGCTTTGAATCACCCAGGAAACAAACTCTGAATGAGTCTTTGAGGGCATTTCCAGGGAGGCTGGACTGAGCTGGGAAGATCCACCCTGAGTGTGGGCAGCACCGTTTGGAGAGAGTGAGCTGAGCAGCAGCTTTCACCTCTCTCTCTCTGCTTCCTGACTGTGGCTGCACTGTGACCAGCTGCCTCAGGCTGCCGCTGCCGTGCCTCCCGGCCATGACACCGTACCCTCAAACTGCGAGCCCAAGGAAACCCTTCCGATGTGGGATTTGGTTCCATTCAGCCAATGGCTTTGGCTTTTTGTCTGCGTGTGTGCGATCCCTTAAGAGTGGAGAGAGTGGAGTCCTGTGCTCTCTCTTGGGTGGTTGGAGACCGGACGGTTGGTTCCCTTCACCCCTGGGCAGAACAGAGGACAACGATGACTGTTTACTTTGTTCTGTATCCATGAGTGTATTATCCCCATTTTATATCTCAATAAATTCTTGATATCCTTTGACAGAATCTCGTGGGTTCGTATAACACCCCACCTTCTCTGAGTTGCTTTGCCAGGCTGTTTCATCACAGCAATGAGACAATAACCAACACAGCGGCATGCTCGCCTGCATTAAAGTCCCCAAGAATCGACAAACCCCGTGAAACGAGATAGCACAACCAAGGCAAACTCCACCCCTCCCCCAACAAGTCAGCTGGGGAAGTCACAGGACACCAGACAAACGTACGCACGTCAGTCATGTTGCTAGCAATGAACATGCAGACAACTGCCTTAAAGGTATAATATATCTCATCAGTCGGGGAAAGTAAGTAACTGAGTGTAAATGAACAAAGCAAGCCTCAGACACTGGAGACCAGAACTATCCACGAAAGAAACGAACATCTAAACAAACGCACAGACATACCTTGTTCCTGGGTGGCGAGATCCGGTATTGCAAAGATGTCAGTTCATTCTAAATTGAAATGTACATTTAATCAATTTCTATGAATACACAACAAAATTTAATAAGCACAGGTAAGATGATTCTGAAATATAGGAAGATTGCAATGGTCAATACTGACTGTTACCTTGATAGGGTTTAGAATCACCCATGAGACAAGCCTCCGGGTTTGCCTGTGAGGGATCATATTGATTATAATCTTGAGGTGGGAAGACCCACCCTACAAGTGGGTGGTGCTATTCTGTGAGCGGGAGGCCTGGACTGAGTGACTGCGAGGAGAAAGTGAGCTGAGCAATAGGATCTGTCACTCTCTGCTCTCTGACTGCAGCTGCAGTGTGGCCAGCTGCCTCCTGTTTCTGTTGCCCTGATCTCCTCACTGTGTCATTAGAAAACTCACCATGGAGTAGTCAGCATGAAACCTTCAGTTGCTTTTGTCAAAACATTTTGTCACAGAGACAACGGTAAAGAAGCTAAAATAGGGACCGGAGAGATGGCCCGGAGGTTAAGAGCACTGGCAGCAATTTCGTAGGATCTGGGTTTGATGCCCAGCACCCACCTAGTGGCTCACAACCATCTCTAACTCCAGTTCTACAGGATCTAGCACCCTCTTCTGGCTTTCTCGGGTACTGCACTCATGTGGTGCACATACATGCAGGCCAAACACCCTGTCTTAAGTTAGGGGTACTACTGCTGTGATGAAACACCGTGACCAAAACCAATTTGGGGAGGAAAGGGTTTATTTGGCTTACACTTCTATATCATTGTTCATCACCGAAGGAAGTCAGGACAGGAACTCAAACTAGGCAGGTACCTGAAGGCAGGAGCTGATGCAGGGGCCATGGAGGGACTGCTCCCTGGCTTGCTTCCCATGACTTGGCTCAGCCTGTTTTCTTATAGAAGCCAGGACTACCAGCCCAGGCAGCACCCACAGTGAGCTGAGCCCTCCCACATCAATCACTAATTAAGAAAATGCCCTACAGGTTTGCCCACAGCCTGGATCTTATATAGGCATTTTCTCAATTGAGGCTCCCTCCCCTCTGATGACCCTAGCTTGTGTCAAGTTGACATAAAACTAGCCAGGACACACCCATACACATAAAATAAAAACTTTTTTTTTTTTTTAAAAAAAAGAGGGCAAAATAGAAAAAAGATTTTTTGAAAAAGTAACATGGGAGGAATTAGGTTGCCTAATTTAAAGAGCTATTGTATTGCTGTAATAACTAAAGCAGTGTGATACTGGTAGAAGGGTAGACAGATCAACAGAATAGAGCCCCAAAATCCAGAAACAGACACCACAGGTATGTTCCACTAGCTTCTGAGAAAGGTATAAAGGCAATTACTGGAGAAAGAGCTTATCCCCCCCTCAACACACACACACGGTTTCTCTGTGTACCCTTGGCTGTCCTAGAACTCTCTCTGTAGATCAGGCAGGCCTCAGATTCTGAGATCTACCTGCCTCTGCAGGGATTAAACGCTGAAAGATAGCTTTTCTTTCTTTCTTTTTTGTTTGTTTGTTTGTTTTTTGTTTTTTATTTTTCAAGACAGGATTTCTCTGTGTATTCCTGACTATCCTGCAATTAACTGTGTAGAACAGGCTGGCCTCGAACTCCCAGAGATCCACCTGCCTCTGCCTCTGGAGTGCTGGGATTAAAGGTGTGTGCTGCCGCCGCCACCACCACCACCACGCCAAAGGCCAAGATAGCTTTTCAAAGAAAGATGCCGGATGACTTGACATCAAACACAAGCTGGACCTCGACATCTATGCACAAGTTGACTCCAAAGGATCATAGATTAAAATTTAAAACTATGAAACCCTTAGGAAAAAGAGAAATTCTCAGCATTAAAGGGTAGGCAGACAGTGTTCAAACTTGACAAAGAAAGTAAGCTTGGTGAAAGAAAACCTGATGAAATTGTGCTTCGTCAAAAATAATCTGCTATTTGAAAAAGATTGCTTAGAAGACCAAAGGAAGGCTGGGGCCACTATCCAGGAAGATGGTGCCTTGCCCAGCAGCATATGTGATGCCCTGGGTTCCATCCCTGTCCCGTTAGCTTCCTACTGCTGTGATAAAACCTGTGATAACACAGGCAGTCTGGGGAGGAAAGGGTTTATGTGGCTTACACTTCCAGGTCACACTCCATCACTGAAGGAGGACAGGGCAGGAACTCAAGGCAGGAGCTGAAGGAGAAGCCATGGAGGAGGGCTGCTTACTGGATTGTTCCCCGTGGCTTGCTCAGCCTGCTTTATTATACAACCCAGGCCCATCTGCCCGGGGGTGGCTCCGCCCACAGTGGGCTGGGCCCTCCCACATCAGTCATTAATCAAGAGAATGCCCTACAGCCTTACCCACTGGCCAATCTAATGGATTTTTTTTTTTCTCAATTGAGGGTTCTTCTTCCCAGATGATCCTAGTTTGTGTCAAACTGACAAAAAAACAAAAAACAAAAAAACCAACAAAACAAAACAAAAAGCTGGCCAGCGCAGTCCCAGCGCCACACAGGATCACACACTGCATCACACACTCACTCATTTATTTCGAGGTTGGAAGGCAGCTCCAGCCAGCAGAGGGTAAGTGGGACTAAGAACTTTAGAGCTTAACAACCAAGGTGGGGGAGGGCTCAGCGGGGAAGTGCTGGCCACAGAAGCACAAAGCCCTGAGTTCGATCCCCAGAACACAGAGAAGCTGGGTGTGGAGGCTTGTACTTATAATCCCAGCACCGAGGAGGCAGAGACAGGCAGGTCCCTGGGACTCTCTCTCTAACCTGCTGTCTAGCCTACTTGGAAAGTTCTAGACCAATGAAAGACACTGTCTCAAAAAACAAGGTGAACAGACAGGCTCCTGAGAAATGACTCCCAGGATCGGTGCATGTCTTAGGTACTATTCTATTGCTGTGATAAAACACCATGAACAAGGCAACTTACATAAGAAAGCATTTAATTGTGCGCATAGTTTCAGAGGGCTAGAGTCCATGACTTTCATGACAGGGAGCACGGCAACACGCAGGCAGGATGGCGCTGGGGCAGTAGCTGAGTATATCTTGATCCACGAGGTAGAGAGAGTTAACTGGGAATGGCATAGGGTTTTTCTGAAACCTCAAAGCCCACCCCCAGTGACATACCTTCTCCAACCTGATCCACTCATCCTAATTATTCTCAAACTGTTTCACCAAGTATTCAAATAGGTGAGTCTTTGGGGGGGGCATCCCCATTCAAACTACTGAAGTGTACATGTACATGGGCATACCCCCTGTCCCCACCCACAAGAAGAAGAAGAAGATGAAGAAGAAAAAGAAGAAGAAGAGGAGGAGGAGGAGGAGGAGGAGGAAGAAGAGGAAGAGGAAGAGGAAGAGGAAGAGGAAGAGGAAGAGGAAGAGGAAGAAGAAGAAGAAGAAGAAGAAGAAGAAGAAGAAGAAGAAGAAGA
>CABHPQ010157759.1:22288-32614 GCA_902168405.1 Peromyscus aztecus
ACACACACACACACACACACACACACACACACACACGCACTTTGCCTTCCCCACATACAGTACTCCAGAGTCCGCCCACTTACTGTACACATTGAGATATCAGTTTGGAGGAGAATGGCCTTCACTGTTTTTCGTATCTCTGCTCTTCTCTGTGGTGTTTTGGGTGCCTCCAGTTGTCAAGCTGTCTGTCTTCTTCTGTAACTAAGAGAGCAAAGGCCAAAGTCAGTCCTGGAGGCAGCAGGCCAGCTCAAGCAGTCTCTTGTCCCAGGAGGCCTGAAGACACTCAGACACTCTCTGATGCAAAAGATGGCTGCCCACACATACATGTGCTTTCCAGATTTTCCAGATACAGCCTGGGTGCTTGTGACCTGCTTACAACCCACAACATCATCCTGGTCCGCAATGTCTGGACAAGCCGGCCATGGCCCACAGCCCCAGGCCTGGGGGCCATTTCTGTTTCAGGCTCATCGCTAGCACATCTTTTTCACACCTCCTTCTCTAGAGCCAGGATGGCATCCTGGAGAGACCTGGCATTCCCATTGGGCAGTGGAATGTCGGATTGAAGACTCAGGTCCCTAGAGTGATGGCTAATGGGATGGCCACGGTGGCAGAAGCCCTTGCAGCCTTCCCATTGGAGTCTGGACTGGGAATGCCCTTCGGTGTGTACAGTTTCACTCTTGGCCTTTTAGATTTTCAGAGCCGGCATCTTGTGACTTCCTGGCAGGGGACTCAGGATTGCTGGTCTGTGCTTTCAGTCAACCTATATGCTTTCAACATACGTCTGTGACATGCCTGGCATTGTACACTGGGGGTGTGCATTGGAAGATGTGGCTGAGGGAGATGTGACCAGTACCAGGCCACACCTGGGAAAGAAGGCAGAAAAGATGGATACAGGCCCCTCCATTACCAGGGAGCTTGGATGCATGGGTACTGAGCAGGAAATGAGAGCGTGGGGGGACATCTTAGGTGGTGAGGTCACAGTGGCCAAGGGGAGGTCTGGAGTGTATAAGGAGTGGAGAAACCTTTCTGGGTGCATGGGTGTCCTGGTAGGAGCAGGGGGTATTGTGGGTAGAGAAAAGACTGCACCCGGCAGCCACATCAGGCAGGAGACATGGACTGAGTTCTTAGTGTCAGCACTTCTGGAACAAGAGATGTTCACAAGGGCTCCAACAAAAAATAAACTGAATTGCTCGTGGGAATCTGTGCCAAGACTAGAGAGGCTCCTACTCTCTCCTGAGATCCAGCATCCCCAGTGCCCTAGAACCTCTCCATCCCCTGGACCACAGGAGCAGCTGAGCTGCCCTGTGCGCTCTGTGTCTGAAAGCATGGACCTGGGCACTTGCTTTGTTCTTATGTCTTTTTCAATGAGGCCGTCACTGAACAGGCATCCTGGCCTGGAGGAGGACAGGGGCCAGGGAGGTGCAAAGAGACACTGTAGAGGCTCTGATGCATGGTGGTTCTCCAGGCTCACACAGCTGTGTGCTGGCTCTCATTGGCCAGCAGACTCCGAGGAAAGCATTGCCCTTCCCTGGGAAGAGACTCTGCTTTTCGAGAGCATAGCATCTAGACCCCTTGTCTCACTGAGCTTGCCCTTTGGTGCCCGCCCTTTGTACAGCCTGGCCGCAAGTCCCCGACTCGCCTGTGTCCTCTGCACTGCCTTTACCTCCTTCATGGCGTCGTCCATCTGCTTCAGCTCCTCATAGTGTTCTCGAGACTCCCAGAGTGGCCGTAGCATGGTCTCCTCGACAATGGGGAAGAGCTGGGAAGGGGAGGGTCCAAGGTCAGTCCACCATTGTTAAGCTGCAGAGAACACTGGAGGACAGCTGTCAGGCCCTTGGGGTACCTGGGAGCCCCAGGGGTCTCACTTCCCAGTGGCCCCAAATCAAGGCCTTCAGAGTAACCCAAGGTGATGGGGTGTGAATCTCCTGGCCAGTCCCAAGTCCTGGAGACACTGGCATAGACCCAACAGACCCACCCATCTGTCTCTGGCAGATTTCCCCCCTCCTATAATTTCTCAGAGGACCCCGGAAAGCCTACTAACTTCTCCTGTCCCCACCCCTTCCACTAAGACAAGGGGTAGGTATGGCCTCAGAGGATCTTATGTAGGGAACGGATTTGACAAAGTTCCTGGTGGTGGTCATGGGAATGAAAAGGATGTGGGTGGCTCTGAGACACCCGGAGAATGATGGGCAGGAGGTGGGGTGAGACAAACGGGTTGGCGAGAGGTAAGTGTGTGCTTGGGACCCTGGGGGCTGGAAGTGGTGGCCTTAGGCACGGCATGTAGGCAGCTCTGGGGTTTGGGAGGTGGAGGCACAGAGGTGGGAGAAGACTAGGTTGTAAGGGTTCCCCAGCCCCAGGGCACCAATTCCAGGTGCTCCTTTAAGGTGAGGCCTGGAAGGACAGGAGAGCCAACAGCTGGCATAGCTGGCTGGGTCTTAAGGCTGGCAGAGACAGGTGCGGGCAAAGTGGGCACCGAGGGTCTGACAGAGGTCACGCATGGAGCTCTTTGAAGAGCCCCGGAGGGGGTGGCCCTGGACACAGCAGGAGGAATGGCTGCCAGGCAACCGTCCCCATGACAGCAGAGGATGAAGCTGTAGAGGGTTCACGTGTGCGCACATGCATACGCAGTCCATATTCCTGAAATGTGCACACACGCTCGTGTGCACACGTGTGTTGACGGCTGCCGTACCACCGGTAGGACCACTCACCTTGGTCACTGTTTCAAACATTGGGATCAGGACAAACTTGATGAACCCAATTTGGGCCGTTGCTTTGGTCACTTTGTCTCTGTCCATGAACGGGGCCACAGGAAGGCCTTCTGATTTCTCACGGTCGCTCTGCAGGGAACACAGGGACGGTGACATTAAAGGCACAAAGGCCCATAGACTCGGGTACACAGAGCAGCCCTGTTCTGAGAGGAAGAGCAGGACACGCTGCCCAGCTGTGATCCTCACGGTCACACAAAGGCAGTACAATGGTGAGGACACAAAGAGCCTGCGGTGAATGGGCTACATACAAGCCAAGGAAAGGTGAGCAGGTCGGAGCCATAGGGACCAAGTCTAGAGACAGGCGGCTTACAAGGCTCCACTTGACAGTTCCTTGTCTGCATCATTTCATGCCGGTATCTCCCTGTAGCTATGCTATGAAGACCATCTTGTTTGCATTCACCCCTCCACAGGGGTCCTCCCTCCCCTCAGGTCTTGCTTCTTGACTCAGAGCCACATTTCTTGAGTCTGCTTCTAAAAGTGGCTCTGTGAGTGGCAATGGGTGGCAGTTTAATCACCCCCTACCCCCTCTTTTTATCCTGGTGGCCATGGTCTCACATCTGTAATACAGCCTATGTTGTTTTGGCTGTATGTCTACACAGACAGTGATGTGGAGGCTGCTGGGGTGTGGGATGGATATGTCAATCACCCTGGTCGGCTCTTTCCGATGCAGCCCCGCCCACAGAGCTGGAAGCAGCGCTCACAATTTGGTGGTTCTGTGTCTCTTACCTGCATGAAATATTCTTCCAGTAAACAATCCACCCACGGTTCTGCCACCTCCATGGGACGGACTTCATTGGAGATATCACAGCATTTTATGAGAATCATCTTCAGCTGAAAGAGACGCGGCATTGAGGACCATTGATGGCAGACCCCACACCACTGCTGCTGTGGGTCGACTGGATTCGCCATCATAGGTGGAAAAAAGGAGGGGATGGGGTTGGGGAGGGATGCTGGCCATCGATGACCATGGAGTTTTTCCACCTGGAAGGGTACTCTGCTACAGCACTTTGCACTGGGACCCTTGCAGTCTGGATTTCTCAGTTTCCTTGAGGAAGGATGGGGACCCATCACACCCACAGAGCATCAGATCACAAGCTTTTAGAACACCAACTGTAAACCATCAAGTTAAAAACTGAGTGCGTGCTCAGGCTCTCCCATGCTGAAACTGTCTCACTCTGCAGCTCAGGCTGGCCTTTAGAACTCAAGGCTGGCCTTGAACTCCTATTCTTCCTGCCTCCCAGCTGCTCGGGTTACAGGTTAGGTGTCACCATGCCTGGTTCTCAAAACAATGTCGTCGCAGGGCCAAGATAAGAAGATGCAAATTCAAGGTCTGCCTAGGCGACACTGAGTTCATGGCCCGCCTGGACAACTCAACGAGACTCTGGTCTCAAACTTCCAAGTGAAAACAGGGCTGGGGACATGGCTGAGCTATGCTACAGTATTTGCCTACCGTACACGACTGTGAGAAATATAAGACGATATATAATATCTATAGATATATAATATCTATAGAAAGGACATCGTTAAGAGGCAATGGTTAAGAAGGGTATTGGAAAGAGAGCCCAAGGGGGTGGTGGTGAAATGGTGTCAAAAGTCTTGCAACCCCATGTTCCAGAACAGTGGGGATGGGGGGAGGTCAGTCCAGCACTGCTTGCCTAGGGGCGTCCCTCAGGCAGAACCCTGATTATGGAATTGGAAGGTTGTACAAAATTGTGCAAAGGGCCTTCAGCTCTGCTGTTTCCAAACACAGAGCTTTCCTGTACTAGTCCATCTCTGTGCCTGGGGCTTCATGTGCTGCAGATAGCCCTCCCGTGATGAACCGAGCCTGTGACTGCAGGGTCCTGCAGAGGTCCACTCCCTCCAGCCTCCATGCCACCCCAGAGCAGATGTCCCTTGAAGTACTGTCACGCGCCCACAGCATCCTCTTGGGTGTGGTCTCCCAGGACTGTGTACTTCCTCCCAGGCAGGAGGCTAGCCACTCCCCTGGAGTCCGGCAGGCCTGGGTCAGGACAGTCAAAGGATTCTGCCTAAGTGTTTCTCCTGAGCTAGCTAGACCATCACCTCCACCTGCTGTGGGAGCTGGCGCCTGGTGCTCTGGCCTTGGGCCAGGCACAAACATCATTCAATACTGTGACCTTTCTGGATAAAAGTGGGGGCTGCTGTCCAGGGTCTGAGGGTGAGCAAGCAGAAACGTCCATCTGAGGCACACAACCTTAAGCCATGACCTGCCTGCTTTGCTGACTTCTCCATGTAGGAGAGAGAACATGGCCTGGCTATGCACAGGCCTTATGTCTGCATAGCAGGGTGGACTGACCCTGCCACTCTGGCTGGGCCTTGAAGGACTTGTGGATATTTGCTGCACAGCTCCATTTCTAGTTCCTGGGCAGCGATCCTTCTTTGCTGCTGTGTATTGGAACTGGCTCCAGCCCAGAGGCAGTTACAAGCTTGTTCTGGATGGCCTCATGGGGGAATTGCCCCAGACTAGACACTGTGGCCTCGGCAGTGGCTGGGTCAGGCATGTTGATATGTCTTCGGGCTGCGTTCTGGGTACTTCCACTTCCTTGGCCCAGGAGCCCCACCTCCACCCCCCCTCTCACCATCTCCCCCCCACACACACAAAGACTTGGACTGTGGACTTTTTCTCCCAGTCCTCTCTCAGTCCCTCCCCCAGCCTTTGGGGGCCCTACCATGATGCAAGTGCAGTCAGCCTGATCCTGTCCCAGGGAGAAGTGGAGCCCTGGGTGGCGGTTACTCCCACACCTCCTGATCAGTGGGCAGGCGGGCAGAGACGGAGGTAGGCAAATCTGCCTGTGGTCTGGCTTATCGTCCAATCTACCCACCTTCACACTGGGCAGACCCTTTGAACTCCAGCCTGCCACGCAGCCCGGAAACTAGCATTCTTCATATCACAGAGGGAAATAAGGCGTGCAGGGGACAGCCTGCTTGCTTCCCTCAGCCACTTCTGATCGTCCTTGGCTTCACGCTTTTGGTCTTTCCCCAGACCTTAGCAGATCTTGCCACGGATGCCATGTGGCTGTACAGGAGCCCCCTTGTGTCCCTGCTTTTGCTTTTTATGCTTTTAGCTACCCCAAAAAACATTAAGTAGAAAGTTCCAGAAATAAATACCCCATCGGTTTTAACCTCCATGCTGCTCTGAGCAACATAGAAAGAGCTCCCGCCATCTTCATCCTACCCAGGATAGGAGTCTTCTTTCTGACTCTGGTCCATTTTGGACACATTGTTCTGCCCATTATCTACGGTGAGGTCCTCTTGTTATTCTGCCTTATTTTGGTGTTGGGCTCTTAAGGGCCTAATTTGTAAGTTAAACTTCATTGCAGAGATGTGTGTGTGAAGAGGAAAAAACACAGTATACACAAAGTTTGCCCCCCCCCATGGCTTCAAGCACTCCCTGGGATCTTGAGAGGTGTCCCCTAAGGACAAGGAGACAACTGTACCTCTCTTCTTTCCTTAGAAAGGGGGTGCTCTTGGAGGCCCTGACTTGGGGAAGACACATCCTCCCACTGTTCGGGTATTAGCCAAAAGGGCCCTTCTTTCTCTGCACCTCTGTCTCCTCATTGGGAGTCAGTCTTTTGCAGTAATGGCCCCAGAAGGTTCAGCATTATGGGATGGGAAGCCAGAAATTCAGCCCAACCTAAGAAAGGCATCTTCATTTACTGTCTGTCAGCTCCTCTGGAGGAGGCAAGGTGATGTTACTGGTTTTAAAGACTTATTTATTTTTATTTTATGTGAATGAGTGTTTTTCCTGCATGTATGTGTATGTACTATGTGTGTGTGTAGTGCCTGCAGAGGCCAGAAGAGGGCATTGGATCCCCTGGATCTGGATTACAGGTGGTTGTAAGCCACCCTATGGAAGCTGGGAACTGAACCCAGGTCCTCTGCAACAGCTGCAAGACCTCTTAACTGCTGAGCCATTTTTCTAGCCCCATGGTATGTTTTAAAGAGACAAACAACTTTAAAAGAGACTATGGTGCATGTCTTGAAAGTAAGGCACAGAACAATTAACTTAATCTCTGAATGCTGGGATGCTAATTGTTAATTATTTTGCTAATGCATCTTGCTCATTTTGAAATTAATTAATTTTTGAGACAGGGTCTTACACTATAGTCCAGGCTGGCTCGGAATTCATTATATGTAATCCAGGTGGCTCTGAAGTCACTGCAATCTTTCTGCCTCATCCTCTCTAGTGTTGGGATTACAGGGATGACCCAGCATGCTGGGTTTGCATTTTGCTTTTTAGAAGGGACAGACACCATGCACACTTAGGCCACCTCCTTAAGGGAGAAGGTTGTCCTTGACCCATGGAGTACTCTTCAGGAGGCAGCCTTGTCTACTGCTGGCCCAGGAGCAGTTGTGACACTGAAATCCAGTCACCCCAGCACTCCATGGCCAGGTGAGACACCCGGATTCCTGGTTCTCCCAACAGCTATGGCTCAGCTTTCCAAAGACCCAACAGACACAACTTACCAGGGTCAGGTGCTCCTCGTTGCTGTAGTCAAAATTCTCCATCTTTTCTTTGAAAGAATCCATAATTTCAGCATGCCTTGCCATGTCGGTGGCCAAGATCAATGTGATCATCCCCTGAATGGGAAGAGGACACGGTGTCACCACATACCAGGACCTCAGCGGGTGCTCCTCACACTGTGCTCTGAGCTCCTAGGTGACCATCACTCACATGTGTGCTCTGTCTGTCCCTGTGTCATGTCCACAGGCTGCAGATCACAGGCTGACAGGGTAACAGATGGGTCATCCCGCTGACTCAGAAAACCAGGCAGATTTTAGCCAAGGCTCGAAGTCTCCTAGATTTAGTCATCTAGGTCTGCAATTAGCTCTGTGCTGAGCTTACTGACAGGTATTAATAATGGAGTTTCCAAGACAATTTTCCCATTGTCTCATCTGTGACTGCATATAAATTATCTAAGTCGGAACATACTTGGTAACATTCCCACTATCAAGTTTATCAATGAGGATCCAGTGGGTTTGTAAACTGTAGCTATGCTATGGTTTGAACATGGCTGATGCCCTCCTAAACTCAGGTTGAAATCTGGTCCCTAGAGTGACTGTGCTAAAAAGAAGTGGGATCCTTAAGGAGTGCTTGGGTTCTACCCTCATGAAGCAATTCATATTCTCCACCACCCAGCACTGGGTTAGATCCACAGGGAGTGAATTCCCACTCTTGCCCTTTGACCTTCTGCCCACATCCTTCACCAGAAACAGAGCAGATGTGGATGCCAAACTCCTAGACTCCCCAGCCTCCAGAACTATGGGTGAAGATAAACCTCTCTTTTTGCTTTTAAAATTACCCAATCTGTGGTATTTTATGATAGCAGCTGAAACTAGACTAAGGCAGTTACCTAAAAACTGCTTTAGGAAAAGTAGCATAATCCAAAACTATAATCACATACTCATTCTTTGATTTCTCTTTCTGCCCATCTAGCTTTCCATGCATCTACTGTATTCGACTTGTCTAAATGTCTACCCATCCTTCCATCCATCATCCACTCACCATCTATCCATTTGCCATCCACCACCCATTCTTCCTTCCATCCTTCATCCAACCATCTGCTACCCACTCCGAACTCATCCATCTGTGCTCAACCTATCCATCCATCTTTTCATTCACTATCCAACTGTCTGCCACCCACCCACCTACCCACCCACCTACCCACCCATTCACCCATTATCCACCCCCCCACCATCCATTATCCACCTTCCCATCATCCATCCATTATCCACCCACCCATCACCCATCCATCCCACAAAACATTTACATGACATCTCTGTACCAGGTGTAGAGCTTCACTTTCCCAAGAAAACAAGACCTCCAGCCTCAAATGCCAAAGTCAAACAGTCAATATGGAGAATCTCAAATGTCTATTTCTTGTGTGTGTGGGGGGGGGGAGGGGGGAGACACATCACCTTGCATTTTGAATTATGAACTTTTTTTTTTCTGTAAAGACTGCTATTAACAGAACATTCTGTTATCCCTCAACATCTTCAATGACAAATTGTTTTGCACGTGTGAGTGTGGGTGCGCACATGCCATAATTAGTACATGTGGAGGTCGGGGGACAACCTTGGTTGTTGGTCCTTGCTTTCCACCCTGCATGAGGCAGGGTCTCCTGGTGTTCACAGCAGTGTACACCGGGCTAGCTGGCCTGTGAACGTCAGGTCATTCTGTCTCCCGTTTCCCCGTCGGTGTGCACTGGACTTAGAGACACCAGTACCACTGCGTCTAGCTTTGATGTGGGTTCTGGGGATTTGAACTTAGGCATCTGGCTTGTGCTTTACCTATGGAGCCATCTCCTTATTCTCTGAGAAAATATTTTAAAAGTTTGGACGAATGATTTTTTTGTTTCCAGAAAAAGACTTATTTTAAAACTCTAACGTTTGGAGTAGGACAAGCCTTGTTGTCCCCATGGTGGCCAGCATGAAGAAGATCCTGTTGGTGGGGATTCATTGTCTACACTTCCAGTTAGATGACCGTCTTTCTCTTTGGGGATACTGCTTGATGTACCTTGCTGGAGAAAGCCACACACTAAGGGACGCTCCATCAGGCGCTCTGGGCAGTCACTGGGTGGCACTGGGCCTGTGTGGCCATCTCTCTTCCGAGCGTGCCCTTTACCCACTATAGAGAAGGGTGGCTGGAGTTTGTCATAACAGTCTATGGCACACACTTGGGGGCAGAGCTGCAAACGTGGAAGAGAGGGTAGAAGCCTGCAGATAGAGGAGAGGGCTGCACCATGGATCAGCGATTCAATATCGACTGTCGTCGCGCACTACACATAGGTAGCTTTGAACTTCTCAGGGAACAGACAAACAAGGAAATAATGGTCTATGAGGTGGCTGGTCTTTGAAATGCCAAGCTTCTAGGTTCTCCAGGAAGGAGGCAGGTGAGCCTTACTTGGATGTGGGGGGAAAGAGGCCAGCTGAAACTTGAAGGGCACAGTCCTCAAGGGATGGCAACACATGACCCTCAGAGAGCCCAGGGATGCTCCTTATGTGCACAGCCTGAGTGGCCTGGCTGAGTGCTGTTGGCTATAGGGATATATATAAACCCTTATAGTTCTGGGATCTGGAGGCCAAGATGAAGGTACCAGCATGTTCTTGTGTCCCCCCCCCCCCCCCCCCGCCCCCAAGGCTTGAGAGAAGGCTCCTTCCTGCTTCTCATAGGTTCTGGTGGCCAGGAACCCCTTGACTCTGTCCATACCAATATCTGCCTCTCCCGTCCTATGGCCTCGTACTGTCTTCATGTCTCCCTCTCCTCTGTCCCTCACGGGGACACCTGTCATTGGTTTAGGGCCCAATCCACAGAAGCACCTGGAGATCTTACTTAAGTAGGTGTGCCAAGACCCCTTTTTTCTAAATAAGGTCTCCTTCACAGCTGAGGGTCAGCTACCACTGAACCACTTCACCTCAGACAGGAGTCACTCTGGGTCCTTCCATCCCTTGTAAGGGCAGGACCTTTTGCATGGGGAGGGCAATGTTTTTTGTTTTGTTTTGTTTTGCTTTTTTTTTTTTTTTTTTTTTTTTTTTTTTT
>CABHPQ010157760.1:0-14641 GCA_902168405.1 Peromyscus aztecus
ATGTTCCTCTGTTAAGCAAAAATAGTAACTATCCATGACATCACCTTTTACTACTTCAAAGCCACAGTCCTTAAGAATCCTCTCTTTTTTTTTCTTCAAATGCACCATTAGCATGTAAATTTCTTGTCATAGTTTTTTTTAATTACTTGGATATTTAAAATTTTTTATTTAAAAGTTTTTTTCAAACAGTATATTTTGATCATCTTCTTTCCTCTTGCCTACTCCATCCAGATCCTCTACGCCATCCTCCAACTTCACATTCTCTCTCTCAAAAAAAAATCAAGAAAAATAATAACAACAACAAAAATCCCCCAAACTCAATATGAGTGTTTCCTAAAGCTGCACACTTAGTTGAAGAGGATGACCTCCCCTAAATACAGGAAGACCTGTATTCTTAGCTCAAAGGTATAAGGAATAGCTGTGCTTTTCTGCTAGAACCTTTGGGCAAGCTCTCAAGGTATTTGGAATTTTTTATGGCAGTAAAGAGACAGTGATTATGTATTGGCTTATTTTCTTGACTTCTACACACATACAGACACAGATGCACACCTCCCCACCCCCTACACCACTTGTTGGACTCATGTGCATACAAATCTCAAAGAGTATGTATAACTGTGTCCTTGTTTTTATTAAACTGCATTCATATTTCAGTTGTCAGTTATACTGAAGAAGACTCAGATGCAACCAAACTTGTAATTTGTTTTGACTAAACCAAACATTAAGCCTTTATTTATTGTCTTAGTTTTACTCAACCTCCCTTTTCAAAATCCCAGCTTTGAGATGCATCATTCAGTGTTACAAAAGATAGGCACAGGACACTGGGCTTGAAAACAAGGATTTGTGTAGACAAGGGACTTGCTAAATCCCTCTGGGTTCTGGATGCACTTATAATGTTTTTCTCTGCCTGTGAGACTGGAACCTTGCAGCTGGTAGCACCATGGTTGAAGGATAGTTATTGACAGAAGACAAATGAAAGAGAAGTCCAAACTGAAACTAACAGTGGGGTACAGGACTTTAGAAACACACAGAAGAGGGACAAAGAACTGATTGGAAGGTCTGGAATGGCATCAGCTACAAGTGTCTCGGCACAAGTCTAGGGAGTGGATGCAGCAACATGCAGTGGGTTTCCTGGCACTCTGAATTCCCATGTGTTACAGACTCCAGATGTTTCTATTGTACTTGAAGTTTCTGAAGGCATGAGCAGCTCCAGAAAACAGATCGAGAAATCACTAAGTGGGTGGACAAAGACCATACCTCTGAGCTAGAGAAAATTGGGTTAGAATTCAGAAAGCATTTTGATGTTTCGTTCTCTGAGCATTGGAACTGTATGGTAGCTATGCCTTCCTTTTCTTCCTCAGTACATTGATGGGTCACTGCCACAGGAGCAAGAGGAGATTCCAAAGACTTAGTAATTCATGGCATAAATATAGATGATACATAATGCAGTCAAGACTAATGACCTTTTTTTTTTTGAACACTTTGTAACACTTAGCTGGATGCCGATTAAATATAATTCACAGATAATACAACCTATCAAAACAGATCAAACCCAAACCTTAATATTTTACTAAATGCAATTTGATCCAGACCCTGCTCACCCTGTAGGCCTGGGAAAGACGTGCATTTCCACCAGCTTGAAAGTAATTGGACTTGAACTTAATCTACCAGCTTTGCATCAGAGATAATTCGGGAAAGTTTTCCTTATCTCAGACAGGGATTTCTCAGTCTTATCAAAACTCATAAGTGCTTTATCATATCAAGACTGTTGAGAATGTAAATAAAATCCAAAATCTTCTTTGTTTACTCTGAGAGCCTGTTGTTGGGGATTGTCTTCGATATGTTTCATCATTTAAATGAGGATCCATGAGGTAGACTCAACAATTTGTGTTTTATATATCTTTTTTTACCAAGATGCTTTACAAATTTATTTTTAATGTATATCTTTCTGTATGAATGTATGACACCTATGTGTTTGACCACAGAGGCCAGAAGAGGGCATCAGAACCCATGAAGCTAGAGTTATAGATGGATGTGAGATACCTGATGTATGTGCTGGGAACTGAACTCACATACTCTGGAAAAACCATAAGCACTCTTAACCACCAAGTCATCTCTCAAGCCTCGAGCTGCAATATATATATACAAGAATTGTTTTATAGGATATATTTTGATGTCTTTGTCCCTCTCTCAGATCTTCTGAGATTCTTCCCACCTCCCTACCCACCCAACTTTATGTTCTCTATCTCTGTCATAAACAAACAAACATAAAAAAGAGAAAGCAAAAGGAAAAGCAACAAAAACAAGTAAGACCAAACACACACACACACACACACACACACACACACACACACACACACACACACACACACCCACACACACACACACACACACCGAGAGAGAGAGAGAGAGAGAGAGAGAGAGAGAGAGAGAGAGAGAGAGAGAGAGAGAGAGAGAGAACTGGATAATGCTCAGAGAGTGAAAGACTTTGGAGCACTCAGTCCTAAATAAGATGTCTTCATCAAATCCCTCCCCTCAAAGTTCATTTATGATGAAGAGGAGGCGGAAAGATTGTAAGAGCCAGAAGTTACCAATGACTCCAAGGAAACAGTGTCTTTGGAATACAACAGGACTGATATACTTACAAACAAACAAACAACAACAAAAATAGTTCACAATAAACAAAAATAAAAACAGAGTTAATTTTGTGTTGGCAAATTATGATCACGGGGCCTGCCATGGAGTGTGGTGGATATCCCCAGGGGCACTCCATTTGAGAAAACTGATTTTCCATTTGCCAACAGGTATCAATAGCAAACAGCTTCTTTTAGGGGTGGGACCCTGTGTCCACTTCACCCTCTCAGGGCTGGGACCCCATCTGCCTTAAACCTGTGCAAGTCTTCTGCATGTCTCTTGTCAATTCATGTGTGCATCAGTCCTGTTGTATGCAGAAGACACTGTTTCCTTGGGGTCATCATAACTTCTGGCTTTTAAATATTTCTACCTCCTCTTCCTCATAGATCCCTGAGCTTTGAGGGCAGGGATTTGAGGAAGAATCTTCTTTAGGACCAAGTGCTCCAAAGCCTCCCACTCTCTGCACATTATCCAGCTGTGTGCCTCTGTTTTATTTCCCATCTACTGCAAGAAGAAACTTCTCTGAGGAGGGTTGACTGAGTTACTGATGTGATCCCCAATCTAGTGTAGCACCCCCAACTTTCTATTAGAGTATTTGTATGTATTTTAAAAGTTCAACATAAAAATTTATATCATAATCAAGGAATTAAAGAAATATAATTGATCATAATACTGTTTCAGCCCATAAAAGCTTGTGTATAACACACTATAAAGCATAGATCAGCAGACTAGCTCTGACCAGGAAGACATGTGCAGGGATCAAGAGTCAAGAATGTTTTTGTATTTTTAAGTGCTTGAAACAAAAACAAAAACAAACAAAAACAAACAAACAAACACCAAACCATAGCAATAACTTGTGGTGTGAAAATTATATAAAATTTAAACTTCAATGTTCACAAATCATTTTGGCTCACTTACACTTTACCCACCAGTTCCTTTCTTTGGCAGTACCATGTCTAAAAGGCTGCTAGAGAAGTCATTTGGCTCAAGAACCCTGAAATATTTCCTCTTATTATTTTTTACTTAAAAAAGAAAGTGGTGGCAGTTAATTTATACACATAAAATTCAAAAAAGAAAATTAACATAATGAATGTAGCCATTTAATTGCAATTGTAATTCCATAAAAAAATTATAAGGAACACAATTTAAAATAAAATGCTGTATGTTTCAACATGTATACAGTTGGGCATGATGCACTGGAACATAAAGTGAAGAAATTGGATGCTGGATTGAAGCAGGTACAAATATTGTCTAAGTGTTGTGTAGGAGGTTTCAGAATCATGGCCTGACTGACAAAGGTGATTCTCCAAAATAATGAAGACACACCTTCTCTTTATGAATGGGCATTTGTATTCTTAAAAAAACAAGGGTTAGTAAAAGTCTGTAAGAGATACTTCATGTTCACATGCAGAGTGGAGCTTGTGGGTTCAGAAAAATGAAACATTTCCCACTCACTTGAATGTCTACTGGGACATGGGATCATTTATCATTACTTGGAACTGTCTACTGTACTAGAGAGCACATAGCATCTATGCCACCACCACCTACCTCCCTTTGTTGGAGCTAATTGCACCTTTTTCATTATAACACTCTCAAGAGCCCTCATTAATTTCCAAAATATTTCTCTAGGAATGTTGACACCCTGTTGACAGTCTCTGACCTATGGGACTATTTATAACATTATTTGTGTCTTCTAAACGAGCTCGAGTGAAGCATTATATTGGATGCTAAGCAGAGGACGATGTTTTATCTACATAGATGAAAGAGACACATCTTACAAAGGGAGAGGATGGCAGCCAATACCCATGCACATCCTTACTCAGGCAGTTAGAATCTTTTAAGGGATAATGTGAGGATAGTGGAAGAATAGTCATCCCCTGCAGTGGGGGACTGAAGAAAGGGACTAAACTTTGAACGGAAGGGAAAATAAAATACATGCACAGACAAAGAAAGTAGAATAAAACAGAGTCCGGAGGCTCAGCAAGAAGTGGGACTGCTTTGCTCCTATACAGAATGCCGCCACAGTGGCCTGAGACGATAGCTAAAGACAGAGAGAGGGCCTCAGAACATGTGGACCATACTTTGAGCATTATACAATCTAGCAAGAAAAATGAGGTGGTGGGGAGCGATGCGAGGGTCAAGCACTGTGTGCCAGAGAACAAAAGTGTTTGTGGGGTGGAGATGGGAGAAGAGAACCAAACTCGTAGTTAATGATGGACTCATCACTGCACAGAACTTCAGCGCAGCCAGAAAGGAATCTTGCGATCCACACACCACATAGGTGCCAGGAACAGCCTCTCCTCTTCTTGGCACTCAACGGGAGCAGTGTTAAGAAGCCAAATGAAAAATTCACTGAGTGAGTGGCTAAGCAACTTTAGAGACAAAGGCCCTTTCCTGCCTAACCCTGGCCAACTAAGGGTAGGTGTCAGGGAACTATATTCTGAGGTCTGACCAGTAAAATCCCCCTGGCTAGAAGGGAGTCTTGGAGTCAGAACTTGATGGAGTGTCCCATGAAGCAGAAGTCCGATCTGATCCATAGACTGGAGTGAATCTCAACTGAGCTACACCAATCAAGAGAAACTACACCTCATTCCTCCCACAACCTAGTCTCACTAGAACATTGTAAATACTCTCATTGAAAGAATACAGTGAGTTAAAAAAAGAAAAACCCAATCAAGGACTCAGTGCTCTTAGGCCTCTTTTCCTCCTATTGGGTTGCCTTTCCCAGCCTCAGTAGAAGGGGTTTTATCTTATTCTATCTTGTTTTGTCTTGTTTGGCTGTCATCTCTTGGAGGTCAACTCTTTCCTGAAGAGGAAATGGAGGTAGGGTAGATCTGGGGCAGAGGGGAGGTGGTGGTGATCTGGAAGGAGTGGAAGGAGGGGAAACTGTGGTTGGGATGTATTGTATAAGAGAAGAAATTTATTTTCAATAAATAAATAAACTCAAGTCCTATGTAAACACACAGAAACATGAAAAATCAATGAAGAAAGACTCCTCTAAAAATGATCAATTCAGTTGGGTGTGGTGGCACATGACTTTAATCCCAGCACTAGAGAGGCAGAGACAGGTGGATCTCTGAGTTTGAGTCCAGTGTGATCTACAGAGGGAGTTACAGAATAGGCAGGGATACACAGAGAAACCTCATCTGAAAAACTACACATGCCGGGCGGCGGTGGTGGCACACACCTTTAATCCCAGCACTCAGGAGGCAGAGCCAGGAGGATCTCTGTGAGTTAGAGGTCAGCCTGGTCTACAGAGCGAGATCCAGGACAGGCACCAAAACTACACAGAGAAACCCTGTCTTGAAAAAAACCAAACCCAAACCAAACCAAACTAAAACAAAACTACACACACACACACACACACACACACACACACACACACACACCCCAACTCTGCAGTAATAATATGAGTGAGTTAGATGAAATCCCAGATAAAGCATTCAGAAAAACGATTCTAACAATTTTGAAAATAATCAATGAGAACATGAAAAAATTATTTAATGAACTCACAGGATGTAAAAGATAAATTCAGTAAAGAGGGATAAATATTGAAAAAAATCAAACTGAAATTTTGAACCTGAACCTATTAATAAGGGGTTGAAGTTATGGCTCAGTAGGTAAGCATGAGGAACTGAGCTCAGATCTGGCATTCACATAAAAAGCAGGGCCTAGGTGCACACATGCCTATACCCTTTTGCTGTGCGGGACAGAGATAAAGAGTAGCTGGGGCTCGATGAGTAACATAGAGACCCTGTCTCAGAAGAATAAAGTAGTTATGGATTTCTTTAGTTGACTGAAAAGAATATATAACATACTGAAGAAACAGATAAACATATCTACCAGGACAAAGGAAACATGAATTAAGACAATCAACAACAGAAGATTAGGAAGGAATTAAATATTACAAAAATGAAATGATGGGATTAATACAGACCTTTCAATAGTAACTTTGAATGTCAATGGCCTCAACTCTCTGATTAAAAGACAGAGACTAGCAGATCAGACTAAGACACATGCTCCATCTGTTCATTGCATGTAAGAACACACCTTATTGGCCAAGACAAAGATAGCTTTAAGGGGAAAGGATGGAAAATAAAACACACCAAGTAAATGGAGTTTGAAAGCAAGCAGGTGTAGCTATCCTAATACCCAAGAAAGCAGACTTCAAACAAAAATTAATCAGAAGAGATAATGAACGTCACTTTACATTGATTAAAGGAACCATTCTCCAAGGAGATATGGTAGCTCTAGGAAGATGGCTCAGACATTAAAGGATAAGGCTCACAACCCAATAGACAGAAAGATATAGCAGGGTAGTAAGATGGTTTAGCAGGTGTAGGCAGTTGCCACCAAACGTAATGACCTGAGTTCCGTTCCTGGAACCCATATGGTGGATGGAGGGAACTAACTCTCACTGCCCTCTCATATCTGCATGTAAGCCATGGTGCACATGTACAATCACCCATACCCACAAGTGCAGGGGCACATGCACTTGAAGATGCACATGTGTGTGTGCGCACGCGTGCGCACACACACACACACACACACACACACACACACACACACACACAAACTATATAAAGATCCATCAGCTCGACTGTAAGAAATACTGTAATGTAAAATAAGCATGATGTGAGCATCATGGAGCTCAGAGTACTATTTCTACTAGCTGGTTCTCTTCTTCCACCATTTGGGTTCCAGAGATCAAACAGACTGCCAGGCTTAGAGGCAGGTGCCTTTGTCCCTGGAGTCATTAGTTAGGTTCAGAAGCTGTATTTAATATGCATTCTGAAGGACCACATTTACCCTTCAAAAATCATTTATCTAGGGTAGAGCTCATTGGATGCCTATCAATTGCAATATATTTTACTTATTTACATATAGGTAACAAAGATATGTAATTTGTATGTATCGTACACTTTTAAATGCCCCGGATGTTGAATGTAGACTCACGTTGAGTGTTGGCAATTTGGAAAGACAGGGTGCACGTTTAAAAGGCACCTCATTTAAAGCTCTGCTCCCTGCCACAAGGGTTTATTTTAGATGAAACACCTCGAGAGGTGCAGGTTTCCCATTTAACACCTCCTGCCAGATGCTGGCAGTCATCTTGTTTGCATCTGATTTCCAGTGAGTGGAGGAAGGCTGATTAAGAGTTCCTCAGAGCAAACAGGTGAACAGAGAGCAGCCTGGGCGCCTCCAGGCTTCTCCACTTCTCTTTTCCTGGGGATTGCAATCTCTTCACTTTATGCACAACCAACTCCTGGGACACATCCAGGTGTTCAATAAAGAAAAAAAAAAGTTGTCCTGACAGTAAAAGCTGCTACCACAGTCAGATGAGATATTCGCAGTCGGGGAAAATACATTTCAATTTTGTTTATTATTATTATTTTTTGTTCTTAGTGGCAGTTTGAACTTTATATGGTTTCAAAAGAAAACCCAGAATGTCAGAATTTTAGCAGAGATGGGGTGATCACTGATATTATTCCTTTTTGTACAGATTGAGGACATTGGGGTACAAAGACTTTTAAAAAGCAAATTTTCCTATAAAAGGCCACAGAAAGGATGCTTTAGGCTTTGAAAACCATGCTTGCTCTGTCCCAAGTGCTGAATTTGCCCCTGTCATACAAGAGCAGGACAGGTACATAACACATGGCCCTATGCTAATAACAAAACCACAGGCTATAGTTTTCTGATACTTGCTTTAAACTTAGAAAGATTTTTTTTTTGGTCATGTGCTTTTACTCCTTATTCATATATTTAGAAGCCACTTCAAAAAAGAAAATTAGAATCAATTCTGAAAACTACGGATTTACAACTAATGCATATGGTATTTGATTAACATGTACTGAGGGATATATGTACAATACTAAGTATTTTCCAGACTTCTGAAATTTGTTACCAGACTCTGTACCATACTCGATATGTTATTGTCCCCACCTTGTTTCTGTTGGAATAAAACAACAAAGTTGGAAAAGATCCATAAGAGTGGCTGAATCATCCCATACTGTATTTTTGACACCAGACAAAAGGAACCTGGAATTCCTTCCTCACCCTCTTTTAATCCCTGCACAAGTATACAGAGCATGTTTTTGGATGACTCTAGGCAGTCTCGCATCTCCATAGAAAAAATAATTCCATTTTCATATGTCAAAGTTTTCATATAATCTTTTGCAATTAACTCTTGCAATCCCTTTTGTTAGCTGCAAAATAACTCAAGCAGCTTAGTTGACTTAGATTCATAAAAAAAGAAAAAAAAAACAGGAAATACTTCCATGTAGAAATTATAGTGGACTCTTGGCAATATTCAAGAACCAAAGTTAACACTGGATAGGCAATGTGGGGAAAGACATAGTCCACAGGAGAACAGAACAGGAACAATGCTTTTAACATGGGAAGGGAGCTGTTAATATAATCCCATCATCAGTCAAAACATACCCCACATGTCTTAATCAGGCACACTGTAGAAGTGAGTTTTTGCACTCGGGAAATCAGTAGGTCACAATGCCCTAGAAAGTCCATGTTGAGAAATGATGGAGCCAAACACACAGGGGAGACATTTAGAACACATGCTACCATGACTACTTAGTTTTAATGTGATAGCATGAGCCATGAGCAGTTGTTTGTCAAGGAAACTTCTTTTCTTCATCCAAGGAGTTTACTTAAGGAGTCATGGTATCTATTGACTATGACAATACTCAGTGTTGGAAATAAAAAAAAATCATTCTGATATTATATTCATGATACAAAGTTCCATTTTCCAGCACATCACTGTTTCCTTTATAATGGGCATTCTACCTTCTGTGTGGGAATCAGGGATGGTGAGAAGGGCATAGCTCTCCACAGTTGAGTTGTTCTAGCACACTTCAGGGTATGCTACGGGACTGGCAGGGATAACTTCCTTCCTCTAGAACAGTGGTCCTCAACATATGGGTCATGACCCCTTTTGGTCACAAATTAGATATCTTGCATATCAGATATTTACATTATGATTCATAACAGTGGCAAAATTACAGTTTTGAAGTAGCAACAAAAATAATTTTATGGTTGGGGGTCACTGCAATAGGAGGATCTGTATTAAAGCGTCACAGCATTAGGAAGGTTGAGAACCATTCATTGCTCTGTAGTTTCACCTTTATACTGCCCAGCAGACCTCGCTCTCCTTTATGTACATCTATTATTATGTGTTATTCTACATTTTAGCATTACACCTTACTCAATATTTCATCTACTTCTATGTCAATCATTCACATTAAATTATAACTTACTTAAGCACACCGATGCTGTGGGATGTTCTGTATGGCAAATGTGTTGCTAATAAAACACTGATTGGCCAGTGGCTAGGCAGGAAGTATAGGCAGGACTAACAGAGAGAATAAAAAGAACAGGAAGGTGGAGGGAGTCTCTGCCACCCACTGCCAGGACAAGCAGTATGTAAAGATGCCGGTAAGCCACGAGCCATGTGGCAAGGTATAGATTTATAGAAATGGATTAATTTAAGCTATAAGAACAGTTAGTAAGAAGCCTGCCACGGCCATACAGTTTGTAAGCAATATAAGTCTCTGTGTTTACTTGGTTGGGTCTGAGCGGCTGTGGGACTGGCAGGTGAGAGAGATTTATCCTGACTGTGGGCTAGGCAGGAAAACTCTAGCTACACACTGATGTACCTGATTTTAGAGTCCAATTAGTGGATGCAAAGCTTGACACATTACATGAAAAAGTTAGATGAATCCATAATAGATACTTGAGTAAAACTGTACATTATGCAATCTTAGTGTCCAACTTGCACGATCCTTGGGTGATTTTAGACTCTCCAAAGACTTGTTGGTGTGATGCCTATATTTGTACCAGAGGGAATGTAGACAAAAGTGTTTTCAAATTGGTTTACAGGCCCACACCCCCTTGACAGATGGAAAAGCACCAGGAGCTGACGCCCTGCCTGGGGAAATGAGAGCCAGGACAAAGCCACTTTTATTTCACACTGTGTGCTTCATTTGAAGGTGAAGGGGGGCATGCCATATCTGGACTGTTTACATTTTTACCGTTCCTTATTTTTCTTGAATTCGAAAGACAAGTATAAAACTCAATTTTTTTCCCTCTTCCCATTCAGAGACCTCACCTCTGACCATAAAAAATAGACAGAACACTCAGAGCATCAAAGGTTGCTACTGGGAGGGACGAAGCAACTGCTCCAAGCAGAGAGAAAAGGCATGACCTAGAATCACCTTGCATGCTGGGTAAGTCTCCAGCCAGATGATGTCAAAATTATATTTGTGTTGGGTGGATAAGGGAAAAGGGAGTCAGTGTGGGACAGTCTGCATGAGATAACAGTTAGCAGGTCCAAAGGTAACTAGAGTTGAAAACAACAAGGAAATCTCTAACATGGCTGATTATTAGCCTGACTTCTAAAATTTATTTGTTTATTTTTAATAAACATCAAAGTTCCAAGTATGAGTGAGTCATAAAGATGAAAAGAGATATTCTACCTGAAATTAAAGATATAGGGTAGAGCTTGCAAAACGGCAACTTCTACATAGGTAATGTTGGTGAAGATAGTAACTATGATCTGTTCATGAGATGGATGAAGGACGACTGTTACTTATCTGTTTTATTTATTTATTTATTTATTTATTTATTTGGTCTGGGTGAGTATATGTTAATAGCTGTTACAGTGACCAAGGAGACAGGGGGCCACAGACTTTAAGTATAAAGTGAAATTGAGTGTTCCATTCAGGAAGGCAGTGAACACTCATAAGAAGATACCAAGTCAGCTGTGGAGTGAAGTGAGCACTCTGAAAAGATGAGACACACACCCATGGTTCTTTGACTCACAGATGGTATTTAAAGCCACACAAGGTCAACTAGAAGGATGCAAAAAATCTATGCAGGGTGCAAAATGTCACTCAGACTGGAGCTCTGAGATGTCCAAGGTTTAGAGGTTGTATATAGAGAAAAACCCTATAAAATGAGTCAGAGAAAGATGCCAGTAAGAATGGGGGGAAAAAGTAAATGTGAGAAAAAGTCACTGCAGAGTATCATTTCTTGTGTCTATTTTTCTTTCTCTTGTGTCTATTTTTGTTTTTCTCTCTCTTCTATCTCTGGATTTTTGTGTTTATCTCCTTCTGTATCTCTCTCTCTTAGTCCCTGTCTTTCTGTGTATGTATATTCACTTTTGTTTTACAACCATTTTATATTTATAGAAAATTATGGTTGTAGTATGTATGTAATATGTATTTCATAAACAGTCCTCCCTTACTATTTCCATCTTGGTTTATTATGGTATATTTATTACATCAATGAACTAGTATTAATTCATTTTTACTAGCTAAAATACACACTTTATTTGCAACCCGCATTTGTAACCTTCTGTCCTTTTTTTTGTTCCAGGATCTCTTACTGTGTTATCTGGCATGTCTGCTAAGCTGTCTAATGGTTGCAACAATCTAATTACTCTAACTATTTTAAATTTGTGCTACTTGCCTGTTGGTCTAACTGAATTAGACCCTTTTCGAGAGTAAATATTATGCTTTGTTTACCACAATAATAGGTATAATAGGCATACTGATGTCATATAAAATTGTTTTGTAAACTCAAGAAAGATAGAGAAAGACACACAAAAAAAGCACTTAGAGATGTTCTACAGGATTTAGAGGAACACCCACACTTCAGCCTTTCTCCACTACCCCATTTTCTGAGTTAATTTTCATGATAGACTATCCCTATAATTTAATACCAGTGTAATTCAAACAATAACATTAGTAGAATAAAAAAGAAAATGGACAAAATGATGGTCTCTAATCCATCTAATTGTAGGAGGATGGATATAATTTTCTTTCCCACATCTTTTACAAACATCTCTTCTTCAGTAGCTAACCTATTCTTATTTTTAATGTGTCATAATAGCTCTTTTGCCATTGGCCAATTTTCCCTTCTTATGGGTCATTACATTGCTCTAGTCACGTAATTGACTTCATCAAATTTCGGAATCATTTCCGTTGTTTTTCCTGCTTCAGAATTTTCCTTTAAAACATTGATGCCAACATGAGGGCTGGGCACATAAGTTTCTACCACCTACGATCTGAGCCAACAAACTGTGGGAGGAAAGATATAACCCTGATTGACCAAAGAAGAGTTCAGGAGCTTCAGAGGACATTTGTGACATTTATGAATCCATGTACAGTTGCTAAGGAAACTTCAGGAATAGTACCTGAGCCTAGAAATGAGAAAATATGTGAGTTCACAAAGTTCACGCAACAGGGCTGTGCCCTTTCTAGAACAAAGTCTGAGAAAACCCAGCACCAAATGGGAAAGCAGACACAGCGACTCACGGGAATCAGTCAGCCCAGGTGGAACATTATGGTATTCGCAAGCCTTATGTAATTGTTGTTGTTGCTGTTGTTGTTGTTGTTGTTATTATTATTATTATTATTATTATTATTATTATTATTATTTTATCTGTACACGTTCTTCCTGTCCAACATCGCTTTGGCACTTGTGCAGGTTATGATCCACTTAGAACATGCTGAGCCTGCACTGCATAGCAGGTGACATCACACTCATCTACATAGTAAAGGCAGTGAGTTTGGGAGCATGTCTGGACAAGCTACACTAGGATTCCACCGCATAAATAAGCAAGATTGTAAGAAAATGCAGAACTTGAGTTATCTGCAGAGCTGAACCTGGAAGACTAGAATGTTCTACTGTTTTAATGAGGATGACTCATGTTTATTTTCCTCACCTGGATTTTTTTTGTCCCAATTCTCTTCAATATTTCCAGCAAGTTACTGACTAGAATATTACTACTACTCTACAGGACTTCTTTTTTTTAAATTTTTTTTTTTCGAGACAGGGTTTCTCTGTGTAGTTTTGCGCCTTTCCTGGAACTCACTCTGTAGACCAGGTCGGCCTAGAACTCACAGAGATCCGCCTGGCTCTGCCTTCCGAGTGCTGGGATTAAAGACGTTGCCACCACCGCCCAGCCTGCAGGACTTCTTGTGAGAACAATTGTCTTTTGTGCCTGTGTCACATCCCTCAATATTGATTTCTTCCTTCTCTAGATTTTTAGTAAGTTACTAGACTTCTCAGAATAAAGAATGTCCTTTTTTTCTTTTTGCTTTGAAATTTGGTAGAGACAAATGACAAAATTCTGGCCAATGAGATAGTAGGAACATGTTTTAAGTTTCTAGTAAATGTTAAAAGGAGTTTCTATGTCTCTCTTCCTCCTTTTAGAAAATTAGAATGTAAAACAGCTGGATATCAAATAGCCATCTCCAGCCATGAAACTTCCAGGAATAAGGTAGAAGGAGCCAGGATTTCTCTTCTATATTTACTCACATCAGTATCCATGAACTTAAGATAATGACTGTTGCTAGATTCAGAAGCTTTTCTGTCCCATACATTTACACTGTCTATACAACAGACCTTAAATATAGGCTCTCAGTAACTGAATAATTATGTAAATTGGAAATTATAACTACCTAGTAACTAGGCTCTTTGCTTTTCCTATGATCCCCTTTATCATTTTCACACCTACCCCACATTGAAGATTCCCCATTGAAAGCAAAATTCTGCTTATGTCTTGCACTGTTTTTCCAAAGTCCCCAATGATCTTCAACTATGTGCAACACAACTCATTTTCAAACTCATTGACCATCTTCAAGTCTCTCCACAATATCCCTTCAATGGCTCTCTGTTGATTGCACAATAACATGGAAGTTCCTGAAAGAGGATTTTGACCACCTATGGAGAGTGGTTATTTTGCCCGTTATTCAAAATTCACTCTTAGCGCTGAGAGTAGAGTTAGGTAGTAGTAGGGTGCTGACTTCTCATGTGTGAGCCCCAGCTCTACAAAGACAAAACAAGATCAAAATCCCAACCTAGTCTGTCAGGGGACATCTTCTCTCCATGCTCTTGTGACATTTATAATTGTTTTTGCTTTATCACATACATTCTTAATCACTTCCTCATGGGCTTTTCCTCTGATCACAACAGGAGCACAATTAATATGTCA
>CABHPQ010157763.1:0-18870 GCA_902168405.1 Peromyscus aztecus
TGTTGGGCGTTGAGATGGAGGTAGAGTGGGGTCCCAGAGTGAGTTGGAGGGAGGTGGCAGTAGATGAGTATGATCAGTAGTAAGCAATAAAAGCAAGACAATTTTTAAAGACTAAAAACCATTTTAAAATTGAAGAAAATACCATATGCTTTTTTCTTGTTTCTATTTAATGCACAGATGAAATGACTTTCTTCCTAATGATGCATTTCTCTTCCTGTCTTGTACTATCTGTTCATGTGTCAATATTGCTTACAGGTGCCCTACTCTGCTTTCTTTGGACAAGGAAGAGATGCCTATGACATATCCATTCCCAACTCTAGTGTCTTTCTTGAATTGACTAAAACTTGCTGATTTTTTTTTAAATCCCTCTTATGAAGAAGAAAATGCTCCCATTTTATGTTCTTGTTGTTCTCAGGGTACAAAGAAAGTTAAAGGCATTGTTTCCAGCAGAGCAGAACTATTTGTTTTCTTCTCTAGCTTTGGTTGGATTGCCATGCCACAAACTACCTTTGTTAAACATATTTATTGGGCTGTTATTCAGAGATCCTGAAATATCTAAAATATCCTCGCTTAATGTATGCAACTTGATGTTTTAAAATATTTATAGACTGGTTTTTCATCACATCACTCTCTAGTCTACTTGTCTTTTATGCTCAGCCTGGATTTCATTTTCATGTGGTCACATCTGTTTTCCATAGAGTTCTGGCCAGGAAAGTTTACCTGTAGGTCTTACTATTGCTACACTGCACCCACCTTGGGTGTCTTTACCTATTGATTTCATTATGTTGTATGATTCACTACAGCCTAGTGAACTTGCTCTACTCTGATTGTGTGTGTGTGTCTTTTCTTTCTAAGAAGACATTATATCTAAAAGTACATGTGAACATTTGCCTGTACATTCAGAAATGGAAGCTATAGTTATACCTCACCATCTTCCATTGTGAGGATCACAGCTCTCTGCTTTATCTGTCTGTGAGAACATTCCTGAACATGTTGTACCATATTTAAGTACTGAGAAAAAAGGAGATTTTATTAGTTGAGATCAGGCTGTGCTTTACTCTAAATTATTCCAGCTTATGTAAGACAGTGGTGCCTAAAGATGTGCCTTAGCCCCAAGAGACCCCATTTTATATGCAGCTTTTGACTACATTTTGAGGGTGCTGATGATGGTGGTCCCAGTAGGACCTGCAAACAGTGCCATCTGCCTTGCACACACAGAACGAAAGATGACATTCCAGGAAGCATAACATGTGTTGTCCTTTAAATTTACGTGAGTGAACCAAAACTGTAGGGATGCATGAGCATATTAAAATCTTTTCAGGCAATCCAGGCCCAAGATTTTATTGGGCAGGCTGCACTGAGGGAAGGGTATGATTCTTATCATCTGAACCCAACAAAGTGACAGAAAGTTAGCACAGCAGTGTCATGAATACCTGGTGTTTGGTAAGGACCAACAGTCAGAGCACTCCTGATGATCCCTGGTGCTTCAGCTAGGCTCAATTCTTCTATTACTGATGCAGCATTCACTACTGGCATCTGCCTGTTTCCAGGCTCACCTGATGACCCTGAATCTGTAGTTTCTCACCTAACCTGGTTTCTGTCCTTTTACCTCACAGTAGGACTTAATTCTGTATTGTCACGGTCAATCTTGACCTTCCCGTGGCCTCAACAGCAGCTTCTGCCCTAAATCTGGTTTAGGTTCTTTGTGTTATCAATATACAGTCTATATACATTTTTCTAAGCCTATTTCCAAAACCTCTTAATCTCTGCTGTGCACTCTCTAACTTGTATTCATTGTATTTATTCCGTAAACCATATAGATAGACTATATAGCTATATTTATTGTGTGCTACATGTTGTGTGATATGGGCATTAATATGAGCAACTAAGATTGGAATAAAAAAGTCTACATTCACTTTGGCCAGACTACCAAGGTAGATAGGATTTTCTGGCAAACTTCTGAAATTGAAACCTTTCACCTTCAGAATTCACTGTAATTCGCTCAGTGCTGTCTTTCTGTAAAGTCACAAACTTGTTCGTCTATGTTTCTTAGATAGCATGCTGACAATAATATTAGTTTATGTTCACTCATTTCAACTAGTTTCTTGATGAAATGAAGAAAAAGACAGAGTCAAAAGCAGCATTTTAGAATCTCTCTGCTGTCCTTAGAATTTAAGGAAACTTTATAAGTCCTTTTACAATATGTAAGGATAACTGAAAATGAAATCATGATTGATTTTTATCTATATTTTTGCATCACAAGTATTGAAGTCCCACCAAAGAAACAACAGTTAAATGTATTGTTTTTCTTGCCTTTCTTGCTTGACAATCAGATTTAAGGTTCAGATGACTTAAGACTGTTTTCAAAGTGGAAATACTGTTCAATTTCACTTATCTTCTGAGTAATACAGGAAGGCTCAAATGGATTCAAGAATGTACTAAAAGCACCATGAAGAAAATGATTCCAATAGCATTTCTTACCTTGGTTCAAAGGAATAATCTTCAAAATCCTCAAAGTTCTTACAGTTTTAAGCATTGGAAGGAAGTTTAGTGGTGAAAACCTTGTGATAAGCCTGTGGGAGTAATTGGAGTTATTGAGGAGTCATTGAACATATGGTCTTTGAAAGGTACTATAAAAATTATATTTCCAAGAATGCCCCTTGCTTGCATTATTTCAAACTAGAAATAGTTTTATGGCTGATTGGAAGACAAATTTGCTCTGAACAAGGTAGCCATTATGTAGCAGTCACTCACAAATTCAAACTTTGAGATTATACCTCTTTTACTCTATACTAAACTCCATGTGGAACAACAGTTTATAAAACATTTACAAAACGTCATTACCTTATTACAAAAATACACAATGAAAATAAAACCTACTAGCTGGTTTTAAAAATAGGAATACAATTCATGATGAGGAACATGATGGTGATTAGTGATAAGAGCAAAAGGCAGGATGTATACTGTGTAAGATAATCTACTCTGCAGTCAGAATGCCTGGTTAGAAAGGACACCTGCTGTTGACTAGCTGTGTGACAGGAAATATGGGTACTATTTTGTGACACAATTACCTCAGTTTTAAAGTGGGAATATCTCCTTATTCAGAGGACTTTTGTGGAATTTAATGGAATGATGTATTCAAATTTCACAGAAGCATACATATAAACAATTCAGGCCTTCTGTGACCAAGGTCAGATAAGTGTTAGCTGGCAGCAAAGTGAACAAAAGTGATAATGGGAATAGCAATGACAATAATTATAATGATATCAGTCAGATATCAGCTATAACAATATCAGTAGACACTGCTCTTACTGTTTATAAAAATTATTTTTAAGGAAAAGTGAAATCTGTTTTAAAGTTATTTTAACAGAAATTTACTTTACTAATCATTTTCATATCCAAAAAGGAATATGATCAATACAAAAAATGAAAAATTAGGTAAGAAATAGCATTATACATAATACTCAAGAACTGTGAGTACTTGGACACTTTATTCAGATATTTAGCATATTTATTGGTCTCAAACCATGGGCTAAATGAAATGTTTCAATACTAAGCCTCAAGTAAGCTAGAATTCCCTAAATCTTAAGAATGTTCTGAACTCAAAAACAAAAATAAAAAGTGAGCCCATGCACCAAGGACAGGTCCTGGCTCCACTGCCTGGAGGCCTCCCAAACAGTTCTGGCTGAGTCTGCCAGGCTGGGCTGACTCCCCAGGAGAGACCTTGCCTTGGAGGAGGTGGGAGTTGGGGATGGATTGAGTGGGAGAGCTGGGAGGTGGGAGGAGGGAGGACGGGGGAGTCGCGGCTGATATGTGAAATTAAGTTAATTATAAAATAAATAAATAAAAAATAAAAACCACTTACAATGTGTTCTTGTAAGACAGTTCACTTTTCTACAACATAGCAAACTATCTATTACTTTAGTTTGCAATGGACACCCAGAAACAGTTGTCTGAGGGACTCATGATAACTGGAATCATTAAAATGTTAGCAATGTGAAAATCTACTCACTCAAACAAAGTTACGCTGAAATCAAGCCAGTTCCATAAATCCCCAAGGAAGGAAAACGACCCTGCCCAGACACCTCTTGCAATGACTTTTACAAGTATTTCAAATGTGTAAATCCCAAGCAAAGTATTCCTGAAGAAAAAAAAAATCACACAAGTGTTAATTCTTCGGAATAGTACATTTTCAGTTCTGAAACTTTATGTCTATGACAATCACCCATTATGGAAAACAAGTTATCTGTAAAGTAAAATTTCATCTGTTGGAAGGGTAGAAATAGTCAATCAGACAAGGATCAAGGAATCTGTTCCCTTTGAACCTGTAGAGAGGTCTTCAGTGATGCCTGTGTGGTAGAACTGGTTAATGAATTTGATGACTTTTTCCCAATGATGTGTTTCCCAATAGTATTAACTCGGAGGTTGTACATAATCTCTTTATAGTATGTAGATAAATTATGAAAATATAAACTATACCCCTAATAGAGATTTTAACATAACTAATTAAACCCTAATTTAATACAAATGTGTTCAAGGACATACACACACACACACACACACACACACACACACACACACACACACACACACACACACACAGAGCTGTTCCAAATAGAACTGAAGTTCAAAGTTATTGTCGAGAAGTCTTATTTCCTAAAAAACTAATTTAATGTGCTTTCCCATTAGTCTACTGAAAACCAGACTCTAGATTTTCATGGACAGTGAAAAGTATAAAACTGACAATTTATTAATGAATGGAAATAAATAAAACTTTCAATAAGAAAGAAATCAAACACGAGGTGAATCCCCATGCATATGATACCATGGTTTGGACAGATAGCAAAAGACCTAAACATTCCAATTAGTATAATTAAACCCTTAATCTAGGTAGAGCTGTAGATATTTAAACTGATAATATTCACTTATAATTCCAGGACTCAAGAGTCTGAGGCAGAAGGCAAGTAAGAGTTACACAGCCAGCATGAATCAAAACAACACTAACAAAAATCTAAGTAAGAATAAAGAATGGACAGAAAAATCCTCAAATTGACATACGCATATGTTTGGCTTTATTTAGAAAGTCAATCATGGTGCTCATATCAGTATGCCCCACAAATACACCAGTATATAAAAATAGAAATATTAAACTGTGGATTGTCTTCCCAGGCTCTACATATTGGGAGCTTGGTCCCATTGTGGTGATGTAAGAGTTAATGGGATCTTAAAGACATGGGGCCTATTTGGAGACCCATGTGTCACTAAGGTCCCTGGCCACCTGTTTCCACAGGACTCACAAGAGGAGTCATAGAAAAGCTGAGACTGACTTCACGCAATTCATTGGCTTATGGTATCAAGATATGAACTACTGCTTCTAAAAGAACTCTTGTTTTTTCCATGGGCTACACAGTTTAATGTAGCAGAGACAACCTATCTAGAACTGAAACCTAACAGCAGAGGTGCTGTATCCTGAATCTTCAAAGCTGTGACCGAAATAAATTTCTTGCCTTCATAAATTTTTTTTAAAACAAGTTAAAAAAGTTAAATTTATTATGTTTCAATCCATAACATATTTTATAATTTAATATAATATAATAAAAGTAAAAATGCTAAAAACAATTATATAATTATAGACTATTTTATATATAGTAAAACTAAGTAACTTAATGTATATATAAATAAATATACTTTACCATATATTTTATACATATAATAAAACTAAGTAACTTACTGTATTGCCAGTATCCATTCTGGTGGATTATTCATGCTCATAAGCATGCTGTCAGTAAGGACGCTAATTAAAATCAGCAGGCGAAAAAGGGTAAGCCATGGTCAAGGAATAATGCATAAAAAAATTACATTAGAAAAGACCTATTTATATGAATTGTATTTATAGATACAAGGACAAGGGATAAGATTCTTTTATAAATATTAAAAATACATGTTATTTATATTGAAAAATAAGGATTAACATTTGTTAATTATTATGATTGTTTTATTAAACTATTCTTTTCCATGTGTTTTCAAACACTTTAAAATTAACCCAGAAAAACCCAGTCTTTAATATGATGACATAAAGTACCAATAAGAAAGAAGAGTTCTGCAGCAGCGGTTGAATAACGGAACATCTGGATTTGTTATTGGTGCATTGAAGACACAACCAATCACCCTTGGAAAGGATATGGGTTCACCAAAACCTTGATAGCCACTCTTCTGAGAGAGTTGAAAGGAGACAGTGTGCACAAGATGGAAATGGCATTGAACCTGAAGATTACTCTGCTTCTGTTTAAGACTATGAAAGTCTGTAAGAAACCACAGAAAAATGCAGTTCATTAAGAATGCAGATCTTAAGCAACATTACCAATGCTCAGCAGTCTGAAATTCAGTCATATGTTCCTTGACTTTGATATCCAAATATAGTCAAAATGAAAAAGAAGCAGTTTTCATGGGTTTTTGTTATATTTAGACTTACCTGGTAGCTCACCACTTTACTTTGTTTTGCTGGTTGTATACTTAGGAAAGTCACTGGCCACGGTAACACAGCCCTGTCTCCCAGCTGAACTAATGTAATAGAAAGCACTCCAGATAGCTCATGGATTTGCACTTAAAGGTATCAGACGGCTATATCTCAACTAAATGAATGGGAAAATTTTAATTTTATGCCAGGGAAAATCAATGTACTATTACAAAAACAAAGAAGAGCCAATGTTTTGAAATATCACATCAATCATTTAAATTATTTATCTGGGAGGGGTTGGAGGAGGGAGGAAATGTGATGCATTTCTATTTTAATTAAAATGTATTTAAGAATAAAACAAGTAAAAAGTAAATCCTAAAAATTAATGCTTGAAAAATCAAATTTATTTGGTATTACTGACATGAATCTATCTAAAAATAGTAATTTCTGTAACATAAACACAAAGACTTTGGATATTAAAGTATTAAATTTAATAAATATATTAAAAGAACAGAAATATCCTAAAATTAAAATTGATCCATATATAAGTGGATGTGTTTATGTATGCATATATGCATGTTGGCTTGTGTACATTGATAAGTGTGTATATATATATATATATTCCATATATTATCATTGAAAGTACAAGTGCATGTATATTAATTATATATGTCCCTTCAGTGAAATTATTAGTTGTGGGGTGTGCACAGACACATTCTGTCTGTTGATGTAACTTGGAGACAGTGTTTGCTTAGCCTTCAGCAAGCCCTGAGTTTGAGCCCCTTAACACTGAAAAAAATATTATAAGTATTAAGTATTCTGAAAATTATGAGATAAGCTGGAATATTTTTAAATATAACATATAGTACATAATAAGATAAAATGTATTGTTAAAAATCAAAATAGGGTATTAATTCTTTTTCCTTCTAATAGGGATTATACCAAGCTCCTCACATATGCTAGGTAAAGCCTCATCCACTATTTATCCTGAGGCTCTTTAAATTCTTTTTTCTTTTGATACTGAGTTTCATTAAGTTGTGCAGGCTGGTCTTGAACTCACACTTTAGACCACAGATGACTTGAATTTGCAATATTTTTGTCTAACAAGAATTACAACCTGGCCACCAGGCCTGGCTTAAAAATAATATTATATACACCAAAATAGACACATGTAGTCAATGATAATAATACAAGGGCTATGACTTATTGCTCTTTATATTGACAGATGCATATAAAAAAGAAATTACAAGAATGAACAACTGCCAACACTTCTGTCTGCATGTCAGCTCTACTGGAAACTACTCTGTGCCTCAGTTCTTAGAAAAGTGCAGTTCAACATGCAGCTGTGGGGGCTTTGTTCTGCTATTGAAATGATTCTTCCAGCTCCACTTAAATAAACTAAACACCACAAGAAATAAACATGATTCTTTAAAGTCTACTTTCCACAGTAGCTTCCAGAACAATTGCAAACTTCATGGGAATACAACAGATGTGTTTGTCATTGTGAAGGGAGAAGTAATTTTGGATTGTGCTGCAATCATATTTTTAATTTTATGATTATTTATTTCTATGCTCTCTTGAAAAGAATAAGCCAGATATAGCCCAGATATTCAGAAGAGCTGATTTTAGTGAAAAGAGCATTTACTGCATGAGACATCCTTGCAGGTTTTTCCCCAGGTACTTCATAACAGCTAGGGCTGTGAATAACTCTGAATCCTATATTATTTTCATTTCTTTTCTTTATGTGAGTTTTAAGACTTTTATTTTATTTTATTTTTCATATAACAAGTTTTGATTATATTCTTTCCCCTGTCCTAACTCTTCCCACATCGTCCCCATCTCCCTAACCATCCAACTTCATGTCTTTTTCTCTGTCTCAGAAAAAGAAAACAAAAAAGGAAATAGTAAAAACAAATTAAAAGAGGAAAATAAAAAACAAAAACAAAATAGCAGGACAATACCCACACATAAAAAATAATTAAAAATACATGGAGTCTGTTTTGTGTTGGCCAACTACTCCCAGGCACATGGTCTGCCATGAAGTATTTGTTTTGTTTCTTAAGACCTTGCTTTGTCTTTAACAAGGAAGCTACTCCTCCCAGCATGTCTGCATACATTACACAGTTCTCAGACTGCTGCTTTAGCAATAACCATTTCTAAGGTTACTGCCATTATGACCTAAGCACACCAAAAAGTGAGTGCTGAAACGACTCAGATGAGGACCTAATTTACATTTTAACTAAAATGTTCTCAAAATAACGCAAGTGACACTTTTACCATGACAGTATTACAGAGATGTAGCTGTGCAGCGTGTGTGTGTGTGTTTGTGTGTGTGTGTGTGTGTGTGTGTGTGTGTGTTCTCCACAGACTTTAATTCCATTTGATTTCCTCCATTGGATAACATCAGTGACTTTTATACATGATTATCAAAATACCAGTAGAGAATCCTCATATTCCCCCATTTTAATACACTTTAATTTTTGTTAGTGGCAACTTCCAAGTTGTAAACATTGGCACTATCCATTAGTCATATCCTGCTGTTCCTTCTCCCGATATTATATAGGACACTGGACAGCATGGTTCTCCCCGCTCCTCTCTCTTTCTGTCTCCCTCCTTCTGTCCCCCCCCATAATCAAATATTTTATGATTACTTTAAAATTGATAATTAGAGGAGAGCAATCATTGTATCTCAACAAAAGCCGTTTATGTTAAGGAATATCAGTGCATACACTAGGTTAACTAAAAATAACACATCGCTCTCTCCCTGACCCCTCTTCATTTCTCTCTCTTCCTCTTTTCCCCATTTTCATCCCTTCCTCTTCTCCCTCATCACCTTCTCTCCCTACCCATCTCTCTCTCTCCTTTTCTCTTTGCTTCCTCTTTTGATCATTTCTCTTCTAATTTAGAAAGCTGCTAGATTAGTTTTCTTGAACTGCCACTGCCGTGCCCTAGGCCCTTTGATCACAGCAAGTCCATGTCGAGATCACCATGATCTCACTTTGCCACCGTTGGCAACATACCTGAGTTTCCAGCAGTAGCACTGCCCTCTCTACGCCCCCTTACAGAATCAATCTTGGCTGTTGCCTGTCCACTTGTCCAAAAAAGGTTCTACTTTGGCTTTATTAGAATTCCAAGTATTCTGCAAGCTGTAACTCAAATTTTACCTTAACTTCATCTTATCATTTTGTGTGTATAGGTGTTTTGGCTTCTTGTACCCATGAATCATGTGTGTTCCTAGTACCCAGGGTGACCAAAAGAGGGCTTCAACTTCTCCAGGACTAGAGTTACAGAAAGTCAGAAAGTTGTGAGCTGCTCTGCAGGTGCTGGGACTCAAAACTGTAACCTCTGAAAGCACAGCCAGTGTTCGTCACCACAGAGACATTTCTCCAGCTCCCAAATTGTGCTCTTGGGATGAAAACTCTTCTAGCTTCCTCAATCCACATAGATTTCTGTATTTGCTAACAAAACTCATTCTCATACTCAGCATTTTGTGTTTTTATTGGGAGTGTGTGTGTGTGTGTGTGTGTGTGTGTGTGTGTGTGTGTGCTCATGTACATAATCTGTAGGTCTTTCTGCAAATGATATAGGTTTGAATTTATGAATATATGAATGAGGGAATATAAAAAACATATTTTGGATGTACTATTTTGACTAGTGAGTAAACTGTCAAGGTGTCTGAAATTGCTGCCATATTCTAATTATTTTATGATTATTTTAAAATTTATTTAAAAATTGATAATCAGAAAAAGGTAATTAGCATATTTCCACAAAAAGCCATTTATATTAAGGAATAGCAGTACATATACTAAATTCACTAACCTTAATACATTACTCAGATGTTATATCAGATTTATTAACTATCTTGAATATGCTATCCCTACATAAAATACATTATTAAAAAGCTCTTTCTCTATTATTTTTATTATTCTTATTTCAATTATATTTTAAGTGGCTGAAAATAAACTAATTAAAATATAGTTTCAATAATGATGATTAATCCTTACATTTCTCTTAACATAGTAATATGGATCCATATCTTCCAAGGGCTCGGACACCATTCCTTGGGGAAGGGTTCCATAGGTAAATGGAAGTTCTTTGCCAGCTTCCAAATAAGGGCATGGTTTTAAATCTTCTTCATGCTCTTCATTGCATTTTTTAGCAACATGATTTTCTATGAGTTCAAGTGACTCTGCCGTAAAGGGGATAAGGCCCTTTGGCTCTGGTGACATCAGCATATTCAATTTTGTACCTGTAAAAAAAAAGTAAGTATATAAAATTTGGTCATGAGTAAGTCATTATATCAGTAAATTGTCACCTACTCCTTGAACTAAGTGAGAAGCTCTGTAAGTGGGGCTGTCGTCCCCTACCACTTTAGAGCCAAGCATGGTTGTCTTAATTTATACTCAGCTGACTACCTCAATGACCTCAGTTGGTTTCTGCTTGATGTTGTAAACCCTTTCTGTGATGTGATTTCTCTCTGTTGCTATTTTTTATTATACTTGAATGTTTTACTTGAGATACTGCTCCACCTGGCACTATCTATCTATTGCTCCAGCTGACAACTTCAATGGGGCTTCTCCAGCTGATTTCTGCTTCCTCTTTTGATTTGATATAATGCTCTCTCTCTTCTACCATCTAATTATTCATTTCCTTTCATCCCTTGCTAATATTTATTTTTTTTATTTTTGCTTTATATACCTACTAGACTCAACTCATTCAAAATCAAAAGTAAGAATATTATGGATCATTCTCTGGACCATATAGAATTTTATGGTCTCAAAATTTAAATTTATAATTCAAGATATAAAAAAAATAGAGACCCCCCAAACTGAGTAGGTACATTTAAAGAGATCATACCTCACGTTTATAGAGCTATAAGCTGTTTTGAATTTTATTAGACTTAATATTAGTCTCATTTTTAATTTCATTTAGTCCGTCCTAAAATTCTTTTTTTTCTTTGAAGAAATTTTTTTAAAATTTTATTTTACAATATGATTTAATTCTACATATCAACCGTGGATTCCCTCGTTCTCCCCCCTCCTGCCACCCTCCCTTTCCCCCCAGCCCACCCCCCATTCCTACTTCCTCCAGGGCAAAGACTCCCCCGAGGATTGAGGTCAACCTGGTAGACTCAGTCCAAGTAGGTCCAGTCCCCTCCTCCCAGGCTGAGCCAAGCATCCCTGCATAAGCCCCAGGTTTCAAACAGCCAACTCATGCACTGAGCACAGGACCGGGTCTCACTGCCTGGATGCCTCCCAAACAGATCAAGTCAATCAACTGTCTCACCTATTCAGAGGGCCTGATCCAGTTGGGGGCCCCTCAGCCATTGGTTCATAGTTCATGTGTTTCCATTCATTTGGCTATTTGTCCCTGTGCTTTATCCAACCTTGGTCCCAACATTTCTCGCTCACATAAACCCTCCTCTTTCTCACCAATTGGACTCCCGGAGCTCCACCCGGGGCCTGGCTGTGGATCTCTGCATCCAGTTCCCTCAGTCACTGGATGGGGCTTCCAGCACGACAATAAGGGTGTTTGGCCATCCTATCTCCTCCACTGTTGGTGGGAATGCAAGCTTGTACAACCACTTTGGAAATCAATATGGCGCTTTCTTAGAAAATTGGGAATCAATCTCCCCCAAGATCCAGCTATACCACTCTTGGGCATATACCCAAGGAATGCTCAGTCATACCACAAGGGCACTTGCTCAGCTATGTTCATATCAGCATTGTTTGTAATAGCCAGAACCTGGAAACAACCTAGATGCCCTTCAACTGAAGAATGGATAAATAAAATGTGGTACATATACACAATGGAATACTACTCCGCAGAGAAAAACAATGACATCATGAGGTTTGCAGGCAAATGGATGGATCTAGAAAAAATCATTCTGAGTGAGGTAACCCAGACTCAGAAAGACAAACATGGTATGTACTCACTCACAGGAGAATACTAGATGTGGAGCAAGGATGACTGGTCTGCTACTCACAACACCAGGGAGGCTACCTGGAAAACAGGACCCCAAGAAAGACACGGGGATTGCCCAATGACGGAGAAATGGATGAGATCTACATGAACAACCTGGATGTGAGTGGGGGTAATGAGGGGCGAGGGTCGAGGGAAAGAGAGCTTGGGGGCGTGGGAGATCCCAGCTGGATCAAGAACAGAGAGGGAGAACAAGGAATAGGAGACCATGGTAAATGAGGACCACTTCAGAATGGGAAGAGGCAGAGTGCTAGAGGGGCAGGTCCACAAAGATGCCCCCACAGTGGGCTGCTGGCAATGGTCGAGAGACTTCCTAAAATTCTTTTAATTCTATTGGTTTCTTTCCACTTCTCCACCGTAATAGAAAACTTTTAAGGGTATAAGAATTCTTTTAATGGTCAAATATAATTATTTCCTATGCACTACATATAACCATCAACTTTTTTAAATGGCCTCCAGTGATACTGGGCCCCATTGTTCTTGTGTTTAGATTTGGATTACTTTCTTTACCCTAATCCCTGCATGTGAGTTATTGTCACCTCTGTTGCCTTTTAGTGGTGCGAGGATGAACCCAGAGCCTTGCTCGTACTTGGAAAGTATGTCACCAGGAACATGGGTCACATTTGGACCACATTCTAACTCTCATATCCTTAAAATTCTGCCTTTCTCCAATGTTATACAAATACTCTTGATGAATGCACTGGAGTTGTATCACTCCCTGTATATGGATATTTAAAATTACGGTTCTAAAATACTTCCTTCTCTTGGATATTTTTATGGGAATTTCACCAATAAAGCAACATAGAAAAATTTATTTTCTTTCACAATTATGACAAAAACTCTTTAATATCTTAATCTTTTTTGTTTTTTTAAAGAGAAAGAAAAAGTAAGGGTGTAGAGTTAGGAAAGTGTAGAGGATCTTGGAGGAGTTGGGAGAGGGAAAATCAGAGTATAGTATATGAAAAAATTCTAATGAAAAATGCCAAAAAAGAAAATGCAAAATAATAAAATAAAAAACAAAACCACAAATTCATGACTAGAAAATTACTCATGACATTTTTTTCTCTGTGAATGAACCCCTTTCTGCATGACACAATTCCATTGTATATGTAACACATTCTCATTACCCATTCATGAGCTGAAGGGCATTGAGGTAGTTTCCCTTTCTGAGGTACTGTGAACACAAATTTCCATTTTTACTTATTATCTATATCTCAAAAATAGGTAAATGAAAAGGTACTCTATTGTTCTTTTCAAGGTAATGGATTCCTTTTCCCTTGAAGTAGCTTCTTGTGATCACAGAGAGATACATTCACATTGGTGATTGTCTATGCCAACATCGTCAAAAATGGCCAGGTCCTAGGTGTGAAATAACTCCAAAGAGAGAACCCTGGCAGGAAGGTGAGCATATGGCTATATGGAGCTCTCATCCCTTATGAATGCTATAAAATGAAAAACTGCTCACTGTACCTAGAAGTTTTCTCCGGTCCTACAGAATCTCTCCTACTCGTGGGATCAACTCACCTTTACATTAAGTTATTTTTGAAATATCTTGTTCAATATGTTCATAAAACTGATACTTTTTAAAAGGTTGTTAAGAATTGCCCACCTGCACAGACTCATGCTATAAAAATAATAACATTCATATAATAAACTTCACTGTGGGCTGTCAAAGTGCTTTGAATAAGTGTGATTCATGTTGCAGGTTTTCTCTTGAAATTTTTAGTAAACAATGTTTAATGAGTTTTATAAGCTTATATTCAGCATAGACATCTTTGTATATAAACTGGTTTATTAATGATTGATGCTTATAATATTAAATATTAATTACTATTACTATATCATGATATAATACAGCTTGAGCCCAAAGGGAATCACTGAATCTTCCTTTTGTGCTTTTAGTGTTCACTTGTTTCCTTCTGCTGTCAGTGGTATCTAATGTTGTCTTGCTATTTCTTAAGCACTCCTTTTATTTATAAAGTGAAGAAGTAAATTTGAAGGGTGAATGCCTATGTTTAGCTCAATTCTTTAGAATAAATGAGTTAATAAATCAGAAACATGTCAAGGACCTGTTTTTTTTACATTCACACACACTGATAATGTTTGTACTTTAGATTTTTACCATGAGCCTTGCTTACTTAACAGTGAAAAATGAAATAAAATATCAAAATTTATAATAAAATAAAAATGTAACATGATTCAACATATAAAAACATACATGGTAGAAAATATTGCGATATCGTAGGCTTATAAAGATTTCCCCCAAAGCCGCTTTGACCAATGACTAAGACCCGTTCAACCCCATGTTATTGCATGTGACTTTTAAACTGATAAACAGTTTAGGTTGTCGTGGGAAATGACCTAGTAGAAATAAATGAAACAAATAAAACCACAAAGCTTGAAATTGGGTAGATTGACATTCACATTTGAAATTGCTCCTATTGTTTATAGAGATCTCAATCAAGTTAATTATATATTTTAACTTGATTTTTCAATCATACCACTGCGATTCTTTCTTGAATTAAAGATAAAATTATACACATTGACAAAAAGTTCAGTACAGGAATAGGCACATAATAGATAAGAAATCAATATAAACTTTTCTGAGATTTAATTTTAATGTTTATTTTATGTGTATGAATGTTTTGCCTGCCTGGATGTCTATGTAACATATATGCATGTAGTGTCTGCGGAGTTCAGGAGAGAGCAATGGAACTCCTTGGAACTGAAATTAGAGATGGCTGTTAGCCACCATCAAATCTGGGAATCAAATCTAGGTCCTCTGAATGAGCAGTTGGTGAGCTTAACAACCGAGCCATCGCTCCAACCTCTTAAAAGAAATTTTATTTGTGATAAAATTTGGTGTGTGGCTCAAATGTAATAGAATCATATATAATGACAGTGTATATAAGACACAGAAGTCTGTACTAAATGGACCCATCTGCACAAGTACAACAGGGAAGAGATAGGCTTTGTAGCAGAGAAAACTGTCAATATGTCGTACTTAATATCAATATCAATATTAATATCAAGTCAATACCAATTTCTCTTGCCAAGAAAGATAATATAACCTTAGACTGTGCTGATAGATGATGGAGAGGTTATCCTTCTCTGTTCAGTATGGGTAAACCGGAACAAAACCTTTTTGATTAAAGTAAAATGACATTGTGGAGAGTTTGTATGAAAAGAATGGAGGATGTGTCACAGTGACAGAGAAAAAGCACAAAGCAGAAACTCGTTGCTTCCAAGTATCTGAAGGATTTCAAGTGGAAGAGAAACTAGATTCCCATATTATCACAGAGGAGTAACTAGAATCAATGAGCCAATAGCAGGACAGATTTGCTTTTAAGATAAAGTGTTTTCTAAAATTGAATGAGTTGATGTGGGCATCATGCCTCACCTTAAATAATAATAGGAAGCATGCAATTATTGATAGTTGGGGTGAGACGCTTGCAATGGATACAAATATTGATTGATAATGTCAATATAATGTAATCTTGGAACAATCAAATGTTAAGATACTTTTATCAAATTAAACATTATTATTATTTTGCACGGCATCACAGGATAAAGGTTAGTTGAGACTGAAGGATTAGAAATTCAAAATATTCAAAATAGCTAGACTTACAGCACCATCACACCCATCCTAAAATAAATTCCTCTATTTATTGCTTTTAGAAGCACTTAGATGGCTAGCCAACAGTATTAAACTCATATATATTAAAATTACGTTTATTAGCACTAGACATTAAAGAGATCTTTCCAACTCATTATATGATGCTGTCATTAATGAAAATAGTCTAGACACATTTCACTGAAACCTCAAGATTCAATTTGCCAGTCTGTTTTCTTTTTCTTATCATACAGTCCAAATGTAGCCTTCCTTTTCTGTACCACTTCTTGTTAAATAATCCAATGATGCCTTGTTTTATTAGCTAACAGATAGGGACCATTAGCAAAATTACCAGTATTTGGGATCCTTCATATATATGCAGTGTAAAATGCTGTAAGATTAAGTCAGATAACACAGAATCCTTGAGTCACCTTATATTGGGACTTTATTTGGGCTCATTGTGTCCCTCAGTGCAACAACTTATCTCCAATGACTCCTTCAGCAGTTAATCTGACACTGAAAGAAAGTATACCAAATTGTTGAGTAGAGGAATGAATGGACAGTAGGCATTTGTCTTCTGTGCACTGCAAGGCAGTGCAAACATTTATCTGATGGAACTGGCAGGCCTCTGACTTTTAGATGGTGGAGTGCAAACTGAATTATTAATCATTAAAACATAATTCCGTAAAAGCATTTCTGTGGGAAATTTATATAATATGCTCCAGGCACTATGCTTTCTATTGAGCTATCTTAATACAGCATCAATGCCTAAGAAAACAAAAATTAATAGTTAATCTGTCCATTAGCTGGCCTTTCTAAAATACTGAATAGCTAGAGTCAGCTTTTGGCAATAATAATATCACATTCAACTCACAGTTGCACTCTTGACAAGTTGCAGTTGTATAACAATTTAGGCTGTTCAGTAAAATGGAATCCTTTTCTTTTAAGAATCAGAAAAGATATGGAGTGTATTCTTACAGAAAAAAAGTTCTTGAATTTAAAATTTAATAAGGAAAAATTTATCAAAATATTGTGGTGACTGTAATAATGGGCACCCCTGTTGAATGACTGCCATTTCTGAGACAAAAATTTCAAATTATCTCATTTTCTTTCATATTGTCCTTGTGAGCACCATTTTTACAGAAGAGTAAGTGTGTCGCTGTCTCTTCCATGACTGCTCCATTACGGCACAGCTGAGTAATTGGTGAAGACCAATGCTTACTCAGTTGTGCTTAGATCTGCATTGGGATGTGCTTAGCCAAAAAACCCCAAATAAGGACAAAAGGACAAGAGACTGTTCTCATGAAATCCACTCTTTGGAGTCAACTCTCTGGATTTGGGGAATTGGTAATTCTATAAATCATGGTAGGAAACTCCCTGATCAACAAACAAAAAGGAAGAGCTAGGTAATTGGGAAAAGAACTTATCTGACTTCATATAGTTACAAATAATTCTATACTTTGGGGAAGTCAACTAAATGCACCAGTTTGTAACACAAGTCTTAAAGGTTTTATAATAAAAAAAAACCCAGAGCCAGATATTGGGGTGAAAGCTGAAAGATCAGAATAGCCAACCACTAGCTTACCTTTACGAAGTCCTCAGCTTCAAGAGAGTGAGTTCCTATTTCCTCACTCCCTATATACCTTTCTGTGTCCTGTCATATTACTTCCTGGGATTAAAAGGCGTGTGTCACCACTGCCTGGTTCTGTTTCTCTCATCTAGCCCAGTGTGACCTTGAACTCTGTCTCCCTAGTGATAGGATTAAAGATGTGTGCCATCACTGCCTGACCTCTATGTCTAATTTAGTGGCTGGCTCTGTCCTCTGATCCCCAGACAAACTTTATTTGGGTACACAATATATCACCAGACCATTTCAAGATTTTTCACTTGGATCAAAAGACATAAAGTGCATAGGACCTTGGATAATCATTTTTTGCAGGCACCAGAAGTTTTTGCAGCACCTTTTAGCAGTTTGGCTGGCAAAAGTAGCAACAGTGTGAGGCTTGGTGCCCCACACTGTATGTTTGGCTCATTGAAGCTGAAGTATGTGAATGCTCACTGAAGTGGCTTTGTCATTTGATATTGACTGTGGACTTAGCTGAGCCTTATTCTCCTCATGGATGTAAGTAAGAATGGTTAAAGTTGGTTTTTAATCTAGCATAGTAATTTTATATTTCTCCGTGCTACTTTTGTTGTTATCATTAAGCATAATTTGAAGCATTGACAGGTGGCAGATTTATAGATATTGAGAAGTGTCTTTCAAATTGGAGTGGGAAAGTGAAGTTATTCAAGGAATGGCTGTGTAAAATGCCTTTTCCTCCAGTATTTTTGCATTCTCCCTGTCAGTCATTTTACATCAATTTTATTCTTCCACCGGGCATGTTTTCATTTTTTCTTGCCAGCCACAATCTCATTAAAGATTTGGGACTGTGAGATACAGCTCACACAACTATACTGTTTTTGTACAACATTGTGAAGTTTGCATATTTGCTATGCTCTCATTATGCCAACAGGGAGGGTTCTGTATAGTGTTTTTGGGTGCTTTCTCTTTTTGTACTTTCCATGTTTGCAGAAACACGTAAGGCAAAATGTGGAACTGAGAAGTTCCCATTAACCTTGGCTCCTGCACTTTTGCAACCAGACCCATTTCTAGATGGCCTAATTATTTGAATGTAAAACTAAGGTGTAAATATAAAAACTTGAAAGAATTTTGAAAGTAAGCATGCATGAATTTTTAAACAAAAGTTTATAATAGAGAGCTGGAAAAATGTCTCAGCATACAAATTGTTTGTTAATCAAGTGTGAAGACAGTTCAGAT
>CABHPQ010157764.1:0-25130 GCA_902168405.1 Peromyscus aztecus
TCTACTGAAAGCATGGAGTGAGGAGATTCCAAACACTGTTCTAAGATTAACCTGCAAAACAAGATAATGAGAGTGCTACTATCAACATGGCAGAAAACGGAAGCCTCGAATGATCAATGTTCCATGAGGTACAACTTGTAGTCATGAAGTTGGAATCTGAGCCCAAAACATCCAGGTCTATGATCTATCTATAAAATGACAATATCATGCTTTAACTTGCTGTAAATCATGATTTTAAATTTTGACTAGGATAATTTTGAGTTCATGAACACCGTGGCTTTGTTGAGCCCAGAAGATGGTGTTCCGCACCTCTTCTCTTTTCCAGTTCATGCATTCTTTCTGCACCCTCTTCCACAATGCTCACTGAGCTGTAGAGAGGATGTGATATGTACAGTTCCACACCCATGGTCATGTGGTCAGCCCTGATTAAACCCAGGAAGTTGCAAAACCAAACAAGAAGACATGAATCCGGAAAGGGGGCTTATAGTAAAGATGGAGGTGGGTAGGAGTGGGAAGTATATAAAAGAAAGTATAGATGATGGTGATAAGAACGCATCATACACATTTATGAAATTATCAAACAATAAATTTAAGTAATAAAATATTAAAAACACAAAAATCATTTTTGGATAATGATCATGTATCTTTACATAATATACACTCTTCGGAAAGCTCATTCCTTACCAGCAATTGATGTAAGTCATCTTATAAATTACTTAGCCTTTTAGAAAGGACTGTAATTAATTTAGCCAAATGATGAGGGAATATTTTTGCAGAATGAATTATTACTATTATTGATCAGTAAATGCAGACTTCAGAGTACTAATTCTAAAGCAGAAATATACAGGAAGTACTACCGCATTTGACTTGTATTGCAAATATTTTCAAGAAAATCAATTTTGTGTTAAAAACTAGTGACCATGGGGATAAAACAGTATTTTATCCCCAAAATTTTTCTTCATGGAAGGCAAACTAAGGGGCAAGGCTGGCACTGTTCATTTCCCCTCATAGGAAGACTCTGGTCAATTAGACAGTAGCAAGTGTCCATAAATCCAGACACTTGACTAAGCACATTACAATGGATCCCTCCACCACAGAGACGACGAAAGACTACTTAAGTGTCCAGAAGACAAGAATGAATGTGGAGAAGTCACATGACATCACTGTAAGCAGAACATAGAAAGCCTGGAGAGCACTGTTGCAGATGCCAGAGCCAAGCAGAGGCTCAGCAGGAAGCCATTCAAGTCCCCCACAGACCCTGACAACTGCGCCATTTTATTTCTGAATCTGGTGGAATGATTGCCACTAATGCAGATATGACTGACTGGACATGTGGCTGTCGGGGGAGCTTCACCAATGGCCTGGAGTGACTTCTCCTTTAAAAAAGCTGCAGCCTCGGTGTCACTCTGGGGGCCACAGGTGAGGGTGAGGACGTTCCCCTTGATTCTCACCAAACTCAGAGAAATCAGACCCAGCGCTTGGTTCACCATGAAATGCATTACCTGTTTACTGATCGCTGTCTCCAGCTCAGGGTAGCCTGCTTTGTCCAAAAGAATATTTGGGAATAGATCTTCAATCAAACTCAAAAATAGGGGTTCATCTTCATCAATCTACAAAGAACAAATTCAGAAATAAGACCAACTATTTTAGCACAAACACAGAATATACAGAAAGTTTGAAAACACTCAACACAGGCCAACGTGACCACTAGTAGATGAAATATAATCTCTATCAAATTTGAGTAATATGCTCCTCATGTTTCCCATAATTAAAAAGTTAAAATGAGAAGAGAAAAGAAAGAAATAAACAGAAGGAAAGAAAATCCTACGTACATTACAAATATTTCATTAAATCCCCCATTCAGAAGACAGTAGTCTGCAATTCCTAATTTAGGCTAAAGAGATTATCTTAATGAAATATATTTGTAAATTTGTGAATTGGAATATGGTTCATACTTCTTTCTGAAGCAAAAACAGCATTTTGTCATTCCATAGTCATTGACACTAGGCGTCGATTATCAGTAGTTACTACAAGAATGAGAAATTAGCTGGGCAGCAGTGGCGCACGCCTTTAATGCCAGCACTCGGGAGGCAGAGCGAGGCAGATCTCAGTGAGTTCAAGGCCAGCCTGGTCTACAGGGCGAGATCCAGGACAGGCACCAAAACTATACAGAGAAACTCTGTCCTGAAAAACTGAAAAAAAAAAGAAAAAGAAAAAGAAAAGAGAAGAAAAAAAGAATGAGAAATTATTACATCCTTGTAAAATTTAATACAGCTCCTTACCAGGCTCCAAAGATTTTTTTTAAAAGCAAGTTTTTTGTTGTTTTGGTGTGGTTTGGTTGCTTGTTTGTTTGTTTGTTTGTTTTATCCACCACACAGAAATGATTTAAACTATTTGGGTCTTTAATGGATGGGTTTTTTAAATAATTTCTAATGATATTTCATGGACATGTCTTGCCTGTGTATATATATGTGTGTGCCTCATGCCTGAGGAGGCAGCCACCATGTAAGTGCTGGGAATCAAACCTGGGTCTTCTTGAAGAGCAGCCCATGTTCTTAGGTGCTCTTTACTGCTGGGCCATCTCTCCAGCCCTGTATGTGGATTGTTTTTTAATCAATTCAATTCTACTGAAATAGAAATATTTCTAACTAGGTGTGAGCCATTTGAAAAGGAACTTCTCAAAATGTACAATTTAAACTCTGATCTTTAGCACTTGATCTGAGAATTGGGCATTGAAATAAATTTAAATAAATATTTCTAAATCTGATTCGTTAAACTCATACTTAAGCAGGTGGAATACTTCCACGTGTGAGTCTCACCAGTTTGGAAAGATTCATGTCACGCAGCACACGCATTACGATGGTAGATTCCGTATCTGTGGGACTGGCTCTTTTTGCTGCCCCCAGGGTGCGCAGAACTGACAAAATGTTACGCAGACCAAAGTCATAGTGGACCTGAAAAAAAGGAATTACTGGGCTTATTTCCAATACTATCCTACTCATGGAAACAATATGAATTTGGTGGAAAACACAGTCGTGATAATAAATTAATGCTGAGTCCCTTAAAGAAAAAAAAAAGTATGCCATGTTTTGTTGATAATCAGGGGAGACCTGCCCTTTCTTAAACAGAAATGGAGGAGGGGTGGATTAGGGCGTGAGAACAGAGGGAGGATGTGGGGGGACTGGGAGGAAAGAAGGGAGGGGAGACTGTGGCTGGGATGTAAAACAAATAAATTTATTTTTTAAAAAAGTAGAAAAATTCTCTTTATTGATACGCTTTTGGAAAAACTGAAGACTATTTGAGAGTCTTTCCTTCTACCATCATTAGCCTAAGTCCTTAGTTTAAGACTAAGATGAGTCTAGACAGGGGGAAAGTAGACATTTCCTCTTAGACTATGGCATCCCTTTGCCTTCCTCTCAAACATCCATACGCATGAAAATGTATTTGTGTCTCTATGGCTAAAATTCAGGACCAGAACTAAACTCAGACACTACACTCTTAAACTTTTGCTAATAATAAAGGGCTATTAAACATGAGGAAAAGAAGTCACATTCCAGGATCACCTGGAGGAAGAGTCCCGCTAAATCTGGAGCCATGCCCCAGCTTTGCGCTTAGTATAGTAATTAGGAAAGTTCTACATTCCAAATGTTAGCGTATATGAGGTGAATAATTAAAATTCCATTACCCAGCCACTGTGGAATTATAGCTGGCAGTTCTAAAAATTCAAAATGGAGCAACCAGGCCAGGTGCACAGGCAGAGCCTAGCCTGTGATCCCAGCACCTGGAGACTGCAGCAGGAGGATTCCAACATTAAGGCTAAATGGCAAGTTCCAGCACACGCTGAGTCACATCATGAGACATTGTCTTCAAAAGGTAAGAAGCTGACCTTCCACATGATGCAACAAGCCCAGTCTCAAAGTGATGTTTGAACAACTCTGTTTAACATTCATATCTGACTATTCACAAAAAAAAAAAAAAAAAAAAACAGAAGTAGGGAGCAGCCCAATGCCCAGCTGCCCTGCAGCTGATGAATGGAGAATCGAAACAGCATTTGCATACAGTGGAGTATTATTTCAACACATAAAGAAGGCAGTCCACACCACCTCACAGATGAACCTTGAAGGTATTATGCTAACTAAAGTATCTCAGCCACAGAAGAACAAACGCTGTAGGATTTCATTTACATGAGTTATCTGTTAAGTTCCAAGACACAAAAATTAGAATAGTGGCTGCCAGGGGCAAGGAGGGGGAAGAAGGAAGCAGTCAATTTGCAGAGTTTAGTTATAATAGAAATTATGAAAATTATCAGTAAATCTATTTGTTGAAAACACACTTAACACCACTGAACTGTATACTTGAAGTGGCTGATATAGTAAGTTATGTGTTTTACCATAATAAAGTCCTAAGTACATGAAAACAAAATTAAAATTGAAAGTCGTTGGCTAACAGGGAGATGCTGCACCTAACTCAGGGCTTGTGCATTGAGGGTGGAGCATGTGAAAGCACACAAGTTCAGTTCCTGCCTTCAAGGAATTCACGGTCTTAAGAAGAACAAAGAAATAAAAGTGTAAGGGAATGTGCACCAAAGTGTCAGTGGATGAAATTAACCCAGCGAAACTTCCTTTCAGAACTGGAATTGTGTTAAATACATGGGCCTGAGGAGTATCTGCCAAGGGATGGCCGCTCTGTAGGCATGAATTCCTGTCATTTCCTGAGGGCTCTGTGGTTGTGACTATAGGAGTGAGGCAGGTGGAACACAGAAGCAGCGACGGGAGTTGGTGACATGGGACGTTCTCTTCATTCAAGAGACAGAAGGGAGAAGATAATTCAGGAAGAGCAAGATGCCATCACAACTCTGGCCACCACCTTCGGAGCAGTCTTGGAACACACATAGGACCCACTTAAGATGGCTTCAGAGCCTCAGACATTCTGAAATATTGTCCACTGTTTCACGTCACTAAGCTTGTTGCTAAAATCGTTACTCGGCGATAGATAATTAATACAGATACAATAATTAACTTGTGTCTCCTAGCCGTTAACTCTCATGGGGGCTTGATCTGCTATCCCAAACATATGGGAAACTATCAAGAGATTTACAGCAGAAAAGGCAATTAGTCAAGCTTGGTTAAATATATGGGTGAGCTTGGGAGTAAGAAGAGTCAATGACTCATAAGTTCCCGAAAACTATGCCATCACCTGGTACACCATGATTCGGATACAGGATACATAAATTGCTAACAGCAATACCATTCATCTTATAGCTCTTAAGTCAGTTTGCAGAGTAAACTGCATCACTTCTATGCTAGAAATAGTAATTTCTTTAAATGTACTTCTTAACAAAAGTCTAGAGAATATCATTTTTGTGGGAGCTTGGGAGATAGCTCTGTAGACCACATGCTTGTTGTGTAACCATAAGATCTGACATCAGTCTGGAAACCTATGCTTAAAAAAGATGCCAGGCATGGTAGCATGTACTTGAGTTCACAGCACTGGGAAATCAGAAACAGGCAGGTCCCTAGTGCTCACTGGCCCTAGCTTACTTAGTTAGCTCAAGGCCAGTGAAAGACCCTATGGCAAAAGCTGAAGTAGACAGTACCTTAGGAACAGTGCATGGACCTGATCTTTGGCCTCCATGCATGTGCACACACAATGCATGTGTACCTGCACACACACACACACACACACACACACACAATCAGCTTTGTCATTTTAAACTTAGTGTCAGAGTTACCTTGTTAAGAGTTCTAATCCAATCTGAGAAGCTATTGGTAATTGGTGGCTTCTGGGAGTGGTCGAAGTGGTTTTTAACAGGAATACAGCTAGAGAGGCCACCCATGCTCCATTAGATAGCCCTACACCCATGCACATACTGGAAGCACTATGCAGACTCAGTTGATTTTTTTTTTTGAAAAAACACATGAAATTTGGAGAGAAAAGTAGTAAAGGGGATAAAGAAAGAATTGGAGGGGACATAATGTGGGCTGGATTTATTAAAATACATTATCTGCATATATGAAATTCCCAAACAATTTTTTTTAAAGAACTGGAAATATTCTAGTGAACAGAAAGATGAAATGTGGCCAACCACATAAAAAAAATAAAAAAAAACACTTCAGAATAACACACCTGCTTCGAGAGCTGCTCCTCACACAGCTGGTAGAGTGTGAAAAATTTCCTGGCCAGAACTACATTGTCAATGAAGCCACAGCTGGCCAACTTCACCCTGATGATAATCTGACGGTCAGGGACCATCATGGCCACGGATCGGAAGTTTATCTTCAAGTTTTCCGGGAGTTCCTGGCGCCCAGCATAGCCAGGGTTCTAAATGGAAGCAAAACCCAAGGATGAATGACAGACACACTCCTGGAGCGACTAGGACACACTGGCATGATATTAAAAGATTCATTATGCACACAACACAAATCTGGAATGTCAATTGGGGAGCTCATTTACATATCTCACTCTTCTATTGCCTGGACAGACTAAGTCATGAGTTATTAATACGAGCTTTGTTTAGCACTTAAAGACTTTCAAACAGGAATGATAATTACAATCTCAATTTTCATTCCTGAAGCGCAGGTGACACAGAACTAGGGAGAGGTTATGGGCACCGTGACAAGAAGGCTGAGTTTCAGTGGCTCGCCTAGCAATTCCTCACCATAGTTAGAAAAAGTCCAAATTCTGGGTTCATGGTCACATTATCTCCATCAGTAAAAATGAAAGATCTTTTCCGCTCCTTTTTGCATGTGAGAATAATGGAGATTTGCTGGGCTGCTACAGAGAGAACTGGTAGATCGATACGGTTGAATTCGTCAAAGCAACCCCAGGACCCAGACTGTGCCAGCCCTTAGAAAGGAAATTAAACAGAAAATCCAATTAGTATATCATTTCTGAAAACCAGGAAAACGGATATTACGCAACCAGAGATCAGTTTATTCAAAACTGAAGTCAGGAAATAAACAGTGCATGGAGAGGCCCAAAACGGCCAACAAGTTGGCAGCTTGTCTGTAAACATCCAACCCATGGTACTGACAACAAGTGCCTAACAAAAGGCAAATCACATCCACCTAACACTGCTCAGACTGAGCTTGTCAAATAAAACAACCTGGAAAAAGAACACCAAAAGATATCCAGTTCTTGAACAAAGTAAACAAATCTTGTTGTTCTTATTGCTGCAGATTGAATCAAGTCTCCCACAAGCTAAGCTTGTGTTCCCAGTGGGCTGCATCACCCACCCTGAGAGAGAAATCTTATCTTTAGGTTTGTTTGTGTCCTTCAGGTATATGGGTGTTTTGTCTGCATGTACATCTGCACACCAGAAGAAGGCATCAGATTCCATTAAGATGGTTGTGAGCTGCCACGTGGTTGTTGGGAATTGAACTCAAGACATCTGGAAGTGCAGAGCAGCCAGTGCTCTTAACCACTGAGCCATCTCTCTGGCCCTAAGAGATAAATCTTAACAAGAAATTTTACCTGACCTGGTATTTCTCAGTCAGTGAAAGACACGGAGCTCACCTTTGAATATCCGCCCAAGTCCTCGGAAATCCATCTGGTCTGAGCAGTTGAAAACCACAACATACTTCCCAAGACACCGGCCCATATCCTTGGTGGTTTCTGTCTTGCCTGTTCCTGCAGGACCAGCAGGGGCTCCTCCCATGCTCATTCCTAGAGCTTGAGCCAATGTGATGTAGCACCTGTGGGGCCAAGTGGTCTTTAGAAACTTGCTACAGCATCCCAAAGGCACTCAAGTCATCACAGAGAAATGAACCTGTGCATGATTAAAAGACACAGGAAGAGGGCCAGTCTCCCTATGCCTAATTTCCAGTGCTACATCCTAAGACAAACGCCCTCATGCATGTTGAGATGTGCTATGGAGAAAGAAGGAGGAAGTCTCTGTCCAAATAAGTTTAGGAAGTCTGTAAAACGTTAGATTTCTTTACTGACATTTTAAGGCTTTATGTTCATGATAATTATTGGGAATGTATAAGCATGAAAAAAGAGTGTAGAGCATTGCCAACATTTATTTGGCAACTCTTCCCTAGCAATCTATCCATATCAAAAGAATGACATTTAGACAGTCTCACTGATCATGAGGGAAATGCATATCATTGTATATCACCTGGCACCCTAAAGGAAGGATGTTACTAAAAGATTAAAGGCAAGCATTGCTGAGGAGATTGCATACTGTTGATGAAGATGAGGCTTGATGAAGTCACGATTGAAAACTAAATGAACTTTCCCCAAAAAAATGAAAAACAGCACTAACACACACCCTAACAATCTCTCATCTCAGTGCATACACAAAAAAGATGAATTCACCCCTTCATGAAAGTGTCTATCCTGCAACGTTCACTGTAGGCAAGAAAAGGCCCAGTTGTCAGCTAATGGATATTTTGATACCCACAAAAAGGCCCAATTGTCAGTTAATGGATGAATGAACTTTTCAAAATATGGTTTTATACAATGAAATACTTTTTAGTCTTTAAAAAGAAAATCCTACCATTTGCCATACAGGAGTAGACCCGAGGAAATTTTACTAAGTAAAAATAAGCCAGACACAAAAAGACAAATACTGCATGATTTCACTCATGTACTAGGAAGAAAGTGGGCAGAATACATAGAGAATAAACCAATAGTGGCCAAAGGCAGAATAGAGACAGGAAATAAGACATAGGGCAGATGATTCAACATATCTATTTTGTAAGGTCAGTAAATACAGACAGTTGATGTACAACGGGATTATAGTTAATAAAACTTTATTGTCCTAGGAGTCTTCATCAAAATTAATAGATTTTAGCTGTTCTCTCCAAAATGAGTAACTGTGAGCTGCTGGCTGTGCTAACACGCATCACTGTAATAACTACTTCCTATCCTTTTCTACTATTCCATTCTGTTGTAATCCTCAAATATACATAAGAAAGAACAAAAATAAATGATCTAGCCATGGTAACACAAGCTGTACTCCCAGAGGCAGAAGGATGATGAATCCAAGATCAACCTGGGCTACATAGTGGATTCAAAGTTAGTTTGAGCTGTGTAATGAGATTCTGGCTCCCAAAAACCCAAACTCTTGGGATGCAGCTAGGTGGGAGAGTGGCTATCTAACATGCCCAAGGCTTTGGGTTCAACTCACATCATGAGAAAAACAGAAAAATAAGTACATTCTATTTGTCACATTGGGAATCACTTAAATAGATTCTTTGTCTGATGAATCTAAGAGCTCATAGTTCCACATCCTTGATTTAATTTCATTTAATGTTTCATGAGTGTGAATGTATGCATGTGTGTAAGTTTATGTGCACCATGCATGAGCAGGAGCCCACAGAGGCCACAAGAAGGTACTGGATCCGCCGGCACCGGATCTACAGATAGTTGTGAGTTTTGATGGGGGTGCTAGGAAGTGATCCCAGATCCTCTGCAAGAGTAGCTAGTGCTCTTAACACCTGAGCCATCTTCCCAGGTCTGCATGACCTTAGTTTTAAACAACACACTGCTAAATAATAACATTCCAGCATCTGCAATTCTTTCCACATCTTACCATATGAGAATAACACGTGAAAGATTTGGTGAGCAAATACAAGAAAGCCTGTAAAGGAAAAATTTTACCCTAAAAATATGCTGATAGATTCCTTGATTCCCAGCACCACCTGGTGTTGCCAAAGAAAATAATCCATAAGCTAGTGAGGCGTTGTTTCCTATGGCTGAATATAGTGTTCAGAGGGACCTGAGAAAGAACTCAGAGAAAAAGAGGCAATTTACCCAGTTTATAAGTGGAAGTGAACATCGAGTACACAGACTGGGGTCTCCCAGGTTCTCTACTAGAAATAAGTTTCTGAAAACCAGGTGAGCAACCAGCCTGGCCAAGGAGGAAGAAGCCTGGTGTGAAAGCAGATGGACACTTGCACTCATGTCCCTATTTCCCTCGAGCCAAAGGCCTAATTCCCCACTTGCCTTTCACCATTCCTTTCCGAGCAGTGTTTAACAACCACTACCTACACAATGATCTCCATGTCATCTCATTAAAACTGCAGAGTAGCCTGCAAGAAGTCCTTGATCCCACCTTGGGAAGGCAAAACAGATGAGATCTCCATGAGTAAATTGGTGATGAGGGGGTGGGGCATTCGAGGGGAGGGGATAGGGGATGAAAACACAAGGGAACAGGATGGTCAAGCTGGGGGAGAGACAGTGCAAAGTATGGGAGTAAGGGAGAAACCTGGTGCTATGGAAATTCCCAGGAATCCACAAGGACGACCCCAGATTAGACTACTAGCTGTAGTGGAGAGGGTACCTGAACTGGCCTACCTCGGTAATAACTGTCATCATAGAGCCTTCATCCAGTAACTGATGGAAGCAGATGCAGAGATGCACAGCCAAGCACCAGGCCAAGCTCCAGGAGTCAAGTTGAAGAGAGGGAAGAGGGATTATATGAGCAAGGGGGGGTCAAGATCATGATGGGGAAATCTGCAGAGACAACTGAACCAACCTCGTGGGAACTCACAAACTTTAGACCAACAGTTGTGGAACCTGCATGGGACCAGACTAGACCCTCTGCGTATGGGAGACAGCTGTGTAGCTGGGTCTGTTTGAGGGGCTCCTGGCAGTGGGATCAGGATCCATCCCTGGCACATGAACTGGCTTTCTGGAGCCCACTACTTTTGGTCAGATGCCTTGCTCACCCTTGATGCAGCGGGAAGGGCTTGGTCCTGCCTCAACTGAATGTACCAGGCTTTGCTGACTCCCCATGGGAGGCCTTACCCTTTTGGAGGAGGGAATGGGAGAGTGGGGTGCAGCAGGGAGAGAGAGGAGGGATGAAAGGGGGATCTGCGGTTGGTGTGTAAAATGAATTAAAAAATTTTAAATAAATAAAAAGAAAAAAATCCCTGATTCCACTTCACAATGAGGAAAGAGGTTCACACAACAGAATGATTTTGCTCAGGATCTCAGAAGAGCTGATGCTTATTCTAGCCTGTGGCTGCAAGCCAAGCTCTTTCTGTTAGACTCAAGGTGCATCCAGCCTTCAAGATAAGGAACCAGCACTGGCCACTCACTGCTGCCCTACAGAGCTCTCTACACCTGTGCACATGGGGCAATTGTTGCCGCCATTGCTATTATGTATCCATAGCATTATAGGCACTTCTTATCACATGTAAAGAGATGTGCTTTCTGCACCTATTGATTCTAAAGTGCTCAAAAGTTTCTGAAGGAGGACAACAGGACACAGGCACCGGCAAGAAATTCCCTGTGTTAAGAATTGGAGTTAGTTACAGACTTTGAACTAGGACACACATATGTGCTTAAGAGGAGCTGATAGGAAAGGTTGCTAAACAATGTGCACTCTGTGATTAAGAAAAGCAATAAACCAGGTGTGGTGGCACACTCCTGTAGTCCCAGCACTCACTAGACTGAGGCAGGACACGCGATGCTCATGAGTTAAAGTCATCTTGGGCTGCATATTTTTAGACCCATCTGAACTGAATCATTGGATCCAAGACAGAGAGAGAGAGAAACAAAGACAGAGACAGAGAGACAGACAGACACAGAGACAGAAAGACACAGAGACAAACAGGCACAGAGGAAGAGAAATAGTGAGAAACAGAGAGGGACAAAGGGAAGACAATAGATAGATAGATAGATAGATAGATAGATAGATAGATAGATGATAGATGATAGATAGATAGATAGATAGATGATAGATAGATAGATAGATAGATAGATAGATAGATAGATAGATAGATAGATAGATGATAGATAGATAGATAATCATCTATCTATATACCTCAGCTGGGTACATACAATTCCTCCTTATCCATGCACTCATCTTCTGAAGTTACCATTATCTAAAGTCTACAAACTGAATATTTTAAGAGAGCTCAAGACATATTTGTATAACTTTTATTATAATTCATTTTATCATTAGTTACTGGTAATCTCCTGCTATGTATAATTTATAAATCAAATCTCAACACGAATTTGTATGTATAGAAAAAAGTAGTATACCTAGAGTTGAATACTGTTTGGAATTTCAGGTATCGGCTGAGGATCATAGAACATACTCCCCACAGATAAGGGAGATATCATGATTTTAATACAAAACACTCCTTTAAGCTCATATAATTGATGGTACCATTGCCGGATGATTGGTTTTGGAGCAATGATTGGATCTTCAAGCCTCTATCCTAATCCATGGGTTAATACCTTGATGTATTTATAATATGTTGGAATTAGTGGGGCCTAGATGGAGGAAGTAGCTCACTGAGTGGTGTCATTAGGGGATATATCTTGCCTTCTTCCTCCTATATTCTTCCTTCTGCATAGCTCCTGTCCATCATGAGGTAAATAAGCTCATCTACCACACGTTCTCACAATCATTATGTTCTGTTCAAGTGCCCAGGGCCAGGAAATCACGTGCTGCCCCTCTGACAGCAGAAGCCAAAATCAAGTCTTTGGGTTATTCTTTCAGGTTTATATCACATCTGCTCCAAAGCAACTAATATGGGGTAGGGGGCGGGGAGGGGGGCACTTTTATGCATGATCTATAGTTCGTTCAAGAATTCCAAAACAAACAAATGGGAAGGGTCGGAAGTCTTGCCCAAGACACCACAGCTGTGAAGGATAGAGTGAAGGAGTCATAGAAACTATGTCACTGTGTCATAGGAAAACACATTGTGATTTTCTGTTTGTCTGTCAACAGGATGCTCTATCTACCCTTGATTTCATCTGGCCTCTGCCTAGGTGACAGTAATAGTGAGGACATTCCAGCCTCCTCTGCATGTACTCAGAAGTGGAAGGAGGATGGTTATTAAAATCATCATGAGTTTTGGGGAAAGGTAATATGTGTTGTTATCATGTGATGATGGCCATTTGACGATCTGAAATGTCAACGGGTCTTTCCCTGTGATGTGAAGCTCCCCAGCTGCCATGGCTGTCAGATTTCACAGGTCAGACAGCAAAGGCTGACAGTACGTGCCAGTACCTCCAGAACTGTACCTTTATAAGACATTTGTTTTCCTTAGGAGCTTTCTTACTGTAAAAGGACAGATAATTCTGTACTCTGAGCTAGCAGCCAAAAATGATGCCTCACTTCTCACACATTCAAGCTGAAGAAATGCAGATAACACGGCCCAGGGTGAAAGTCTAAGATGAATTTCAGAACTGTCTGCACTTGCAGTTGCAAATACTTGCTTTGCTTTCAATGTTCTCTGGTTTTTAATGATGAAATAATGAAGTAACAAAAAAGATTGGACCTGACACATATATGTGAAAGTTGGAATTTTGGCAAATAATTATCCAATGTGTGCATAAGAATAGCAAGTGAACTAATAATTTTAAAAACTTAGAAAAGCTTCCCACTCCCAACTTTCTACTTTCTCTTCTTCTATTTAACTTCGTCATAAAACGCTAATTAGCCAATGAGCATTTCTTCTATTCCTCCAGAAGTGTTTATTTAACAACTGTTATGTGACAGAGACAACAGGGCACAATGTAGGGAAACCAGCTAAGAGACTACGCCAATAATCTAGGTGGGGGATTTTAGTGGATCACAAATGGTTACAGCAAAGGGTTAAAAGGGACATCACATTTCAGATCCTGATGATAGACTGGATAATGGATTAAGAGGATAGACTTCAAGGGTGCACCAAAGAGTTCTTGCTTGGTGAAGTAAAGGCAGCAGATTCCAGAGTTAGGAGATGGATGCCACTACATTGATTAGAAATAGGAGGTCCAACTACTAGCATGAAGAAGATAGGAGAAAATCGAACAAGATGTAGTTAGCCTATGAGCATCCAGAGGGCCATGTCATGTCAGCAGGTGAATGGCGTGTACATACCTATGGTGATATTGTGTTCCCCAATATATTGTGCATCCTAATAAACTTATCTGGGGTCAGAGAACAGAACAGCCACTAGATATAGAGGCCAGGAAATGGTGGCACACACGCCTTTAATCCTAGCATTCCAAAGACAAAGATCCATCCGGATCTTTGTGAGTTCAAAGCTACACTGGAAACAGCCAGGCATGGTGACACATGCCCTTAATGCCGAGAAGTGATGGTAGGAAACAGAAAGGTATATAAGTTGTGAGGACCGGGAACTAGAGCCTGATTAAGCTTTTAGGCTTTGAGCAGCAGTTCAGCTGAGATCCATTTGGATAAGGATTCAGAGGCTTCCAGTCTGAGGTAACAAGATCGGCTGAAAGGTTGGCCAGGTGAGGTTAGCTGTGGCCTGTTCTGTCTCTCTGATCTTTCAGCATTCACCCCAACACCTGGCTCCAGGTTTGTTTTTATTAATAAGACCTTCTAAGATTCATGCTACACATACCAGGAGCTCGGGGAAGGTGCTCTGGTGGTATTCAGTTTGGGGCCAGCATCTAGATGCTATTAAAAGTCATGTGAGATCTGTGCAGTGCAGCTAGAGACAAGAACTCCGATGTGCAATGGAGGAACAAGCACTATGAGGAGCCACATGAAAATGCTAAATCAAAAAAGGAAGCAGCCCAATGATGCCAGTACTAACAATTACACAAGGAGGGTGAGGCCAGAACTCACATGGGATGTGACAGCCTGAGGTGTGAGTGACTTTCACAGGAACACTTGAAGGAAATGGGGACGTGTAATAGTAATAGAATAATGTTGCCCCCCAAAATGCCCATATTCTAGCCTCTGAACACTATGAGCACACCACCTTATATAGCTAAAGGGACTTTGCAGACATTATCACTGTGAGGACCTTAGGGTAGACAGATTATCCTATCCCGGACTACCCAATGGATTCAGTCCATTCTGAGGAAACAGGAAACAGAAAAGCATGTCAAAGACACAAGGTGGATGGAGGTGAGGGGCAAAGGACAAACGGCGTGAGTTCAGCTCCCTGTGCTTCTCAAGGTGAAGGAAGAGACCACAAGTCAAGGAACAAGGCAGCTCTCTGGAGCTGGGATGGTCTTCTGCTCCGTCAGTGAGAAGTGAGGATCTAGGTCCTACAACCAAGAGACTTTCTGCCAACAACCTGAAAAGGTGGGAGACGGCACCCCCTTGTGTCTCTAGGAAGGAATGCAGCCCTCTTGTGATTTACAGATGGATAAAATAGATGTGTGGGGTTTAAGCTTCTGAACTTGGGATGACTTGTTGTGGTAGCAGTATAAAATTCACACTGTGAGTCTGAACAGAGTATGTTCAAGACAATCAGGGTAGAAAAAAATTGTGCTTTTGGAGGGGGAGGGATGTGGAGAGCACAGAAGTGGGAAGGAAAATGGAGGGTTGCAGGAGGGTTTTCCAGACAGACGCGGATGCATTATGTAACAGGTTGCTGACAGTGACCTAACCAAAGGCAGACACTGATGACTATCTCAGAGAGGAAATCCTGACTCTCCCTAGGTCAGGAAACAGAGATGGAAGTTCTGACTCTGCTGTCCTTCTCCTTTTCACCGCTGATCCATTCTGAGACCCGCGTCCACAGGATGGTGAGACCACTCTCAGGTAGCTCTTCGAGGGAAAAACCCTCAAAGACAACTAAAGGTGTTGACAACGGACGGCCTGGGTGTTTGTTAATCCACTCAAGCGGACAATTGTAATTAGCCAGCATGAGTGCAGGTGATGGGCAAAGGGAAAGACATGGCAGCTCCCATGTCCCTGCCTGTACCCCACCAGTCTTCCTGCTTTCAACTGTGCTTTACTCCATTTTTTTCCCTGCTTTTTTAAAAAACGCCTTAATTGTTTCTCCAAAGAACAACAGGTGCTGAAGTTAATAAAGTGACCTTCGCTGCCCACTGTGATTCACACCTAGTGGCACACAGTAATTAATTCCTTTCTTGTCCATCCACAGACACATTTACACTTTGCCTCCGTAAGACTGAACGCAAAAGAAGTGAGGTCTGTTTCAACCACAAACCTGAATCCCAGGTGAAGACACAGGAAAAGTTAGAAATACTAACTTTCAAAGGACTGGCTATGAAAGAGCTGTTGGCAAAAAAAAGTCCCCTGAGCCACCAGAGGGACTAAAATGCTAAGCAGAGGAGAAGAAGGCTATGGAATGACAGAATCCTCCCGTCACCTGTCTGTGAGTGGAGTTATGACAAGCCTGTCAGTGCAGCCTAAAAATTCATTCTGGTATATGAAAGCCACGTCTGTGATGTGGATCATCATCTTGTCAGAATCTTCCTTAAAATAAAATCGGCACTGTTTCAGCCACTCAAAGTCCGCAGGGCTCTTGACATGCATGTGGCACTGAAATTCAAAAGGTGTGTGTTAGACCAGAGATGAGTGGCTTGCTTAAGGAGACACATTCGCATTTGCATAGACCACAGAGTCAAAAGGAGGAAAACCAAGTAGATGAGAGACATCAAGTCTCTGGTCATCTGACCCAAGCAGTTATTGATCAACAAAAAAACAACTTGAGATGCTATGAGAATGGGAGGAATCAAGACCACCCCAGCTAGGTTGCTCAAACTGAAATGACATTACAGTTCAATAATACGAGAGTCATTTCTATAATTGCACCCCCTCATGCATAGTACCATATATCTGAACCATGAGATTCAATCTATGAGAGTACAAAGACAAAGCTACAATCACATCGCAGAAAAGGAATCTCTTAAGAAGATGATGAAATCGTAAGCTTTTTTTTTTTTTAACCATTTTTGGGTTTTTTTTTTCTTATGAATTTTCAACAGATCAAAAATCCTAACATTTAAATGGCAGGTTAATATCTGGCAATGGTTTCATTTAAAATTTTTACCAAAATTTTAAGACACTTTAATCATTTCTCTTTGACAAATAAGAAATCTAAAATTACCCTGTGTCCTCTCTTTCTCTGAGAATCAAACATTGTGCTTAGCTATTAGGCAAGAAGATTAACACAAAATAGCACAAAAATGCAGTCTTTTGATTCCACTACATCAGGACCAATCTTGCATAATCATTTTTTTTTGCATAATGGGTCTGAGATACAATCCAGAAAATTATTATGAATGTAAGAGCTTCTTGCCTCTTACCTAATATTACATTTTATAGAAGAGGACAACTCTAATTTCTTTTCACACTTCACATCACTATAACTATGGATCTCCCCTTATCCATCCGTTTATACTTTTAAAGGCAAACTCTATGACATCTGCTGGAGTAAGAAGGGCCACTTTGTAATCAACAACATAAAGGGCGGTACGATTTGTGAAGGATGTGATTTGTCAAATTCGACAAAGAAGCCTTAAACAGCTCTACTACCAACACGTTTATAATTTCTGCCCCCAAGAAACCGGTAATCTTCAATCAATAATTACAAGGGAAACGAGAAAGAGAAAAGCTTTTCGGGGCACCACATGACATTTTAGCATCTGAAATAAACACAAAGAATTTTAAAGCAGTGTCTCATTACAGAATATGACTGAAATTTCAGCTTACGGCTGAAAAGAGAGTCTGACACGTACGCTCTGATATCAGTGTGCCTGTGCCTGAATTGGACTTTTTCACAAATTCAATTTTATCAGTTCAGTGGGTGAACACAGATGGCACCTAGAGTTTGCTTTTCTGTTTCTGATAGAACATTTATAAAGCATTTACCAAGTCATCAAAGATGTCCCTTTGGTGCACGTGAATAGTAATCAGCGTCTCATATTTAACTCGTTCCATGGAACTCAGGTCCTTTGTAGTAATGTCGATCAGCGTGTTCAGTAACTCTAGAAAGGACTGGTTGGTCTTTTGCATGATTTTCTTATCAAACTTGGCATTTCGAAGGGCTTCTTCTGAGTCCCGGGTCCATATCATCTGAATTCCTAATAATCCAACCTTGTAGAAATTTTAAACAAAAGAGGCTAAGGTTTTATAAGAGTATATATAGTATATTTACAATTTGCATAGAATTTACATAGAAGTCACTATAATGAATCACTATGGTTATTATGCAAATGAATAGCCCTGATTATATAAACTTCCTTGATTTATTTCAAAGTCTGTGGACTCGATTCATGTTATTTATCTAATGCATAAGTGCTGGAAGCTCTCTGGTGTGTCTACATCTCTCCTGGGATCTTAGATCCCACAGGTTTAGCTCACACGTCTCTCTAAATAGACTTTTAAGTCACATGCACATAAGGAATTAAATTGGCTTTACTCAAGTAGGCATAGTGTTTCTACATAGTAGACACCCATACAATCTTTATTGACCAAAGGACTAAGAAAAATCATTTCCTGTATTTTAATACTAAAGAATATTTTTTCTAGTTAAGGGTGCTCTGAGTACACTTTTATGATCTATGTACATTGTTACCTAAGCATATTTGTTAAGAAAAAAACTGTTTTAAGTTAAAGAGAATATGTCAAATATCTCTGTAACCCCAAATCATATTTAAGTCTGTAATTATATATGGCCAAATAATCAACAGTTGAAATCTTTAAGCTTATCCATATTTGGTCTTTATGAAAACCCTAATATTCAGCCAGAATAAAATTACACCATTTATGAGGCTTATAATAGGCAATATCTAAGATTTAAAATGACTATTTGATCAAAAAAATAATTTCCAATTTCAATACACTGACCTGGGCAGGGAAAGAAGAAAGAAATTCAATCAGTTGGAAACCTGTTTCTTGAATATTTGCAGCTGCCTGGCGAATCACAAGATGTAATGAGGACTGAGATTCCTCCAGCAGGGAATTAAGCCAGACTTCTACATTGCCCTCTGCCATCACAGGTTTGTCCAATTCAATTGTCTCTCCCTCCCGAGAGGAAATTGACAGGATTCGATCATAGATCTATGTTAGAAGATAAAAAGATTGCCATATTCATATAAAATAAGAAATACCTTTCCTCTGTGTCCTTTTGTCAATGTTACCCTGCCCACAAAAGGTTAAGGCACAAATCATAAAATAGACAGCAAAAGAGGACATAAAGTCATTTCAAAACAACCACAAAGAGCTGGCTTTAAAAATCCAAAGAAGAAACCCAAGTCAATTCCAGCTCATCAGTACTCTAAAGGACTGGGGTTATTTCTAAAAGAAATACTTAATACAAATGTGCTGGTGGAAGAAAAAAAAAAGAAAAGAAAAACCTCTAAAATCCTCCAAGCAAAGTGGAGCTCACAGAGAGGCTGTAACTCCACACCACTTGATTATTGGGTTGACATCAGGAACGGCCCAATCAATCTGATGATGAGAACAAAGCCATTACAAAGTCATTCCGATTCTGTATGGAGCACGGTGCTCTCTGCAGGAGAGGACTCTCAGGTGTCTTCTGATCAAACCCAGCCCCTGTTCTGCTCATTTCATTCTGTCTCCAGGCGGCACAGCGTCATGAGAAGAGCGTGCTGTCTGGAGTTCAGGACCGAGATCTGATGGACCTCTTCATGGAGGACAGCACTAAGACTAAATTTCTTGTCTTCATTGGCCATTAAAAGAAGGCACCTCTCCTGCATCTCCACCTACCTCCTACTGTGCATGACAAACACAATGAAATAAAGGAAATGCAAATGTTTGCTGTTGTTTCTCCTCTTTGGTTTGAAAAAATAAGCCAACAAAACACCAACTCTTTGGGGTTGAAATTTAGTGCTATGAGTCCTCTTCAGTTGTATATGGATGTGATCTACCAACGAGGGGCACACATCTTAAACTTCAGTCTCCTCGCTTGCATTTGGTATTTATAATTTTATAAAATTTAGAACCCAGGACCTGATTATTGATGTACCAACCTCATGGTGGGAACAAGGAAAAAACAAAGGCAGAGTGACCTGCAGAGGTGGCTGCTAAACAGAGACTAAAGCTGAGTCGGCATTTAACCTACAAACTAGGAGACAAACAACTTTGTTCCTCAGCCTGAGAGAGCGAAAAGCTTTTCTGTTGAACATGACATCCCAGTACTGTAGCAGAAAGATTTCCCAAACGTCAGGAAGGACTTCCTTCTTGATGCAATGCCTTTTTTAAAGTATTTTAATGTTGATACATATCAATACAAACTACTGCCGGAAAAGAAACACTGTTTTAGACTACCTTCATAAATGACCTTTAAAAAAAAAAAAAAAAAACTGGTAAGGCAGGCTGGCTACAGTTGCAGATGTCTGTGATCCCAGGACTGGGAAGTCCAGGGCAGGAGAATCATAAGCTTGAAACCAGCCAGAATGAGTTCTGGGCTAGCCCTTGCCACACAACAAGGCCATATTTCAAACCAACAACAGACACAAACAGCAAAATAGAATAAAAAGAGATTGTATAAAAGAGAAAAAAAAAAACACGTACAATAAAACATAGTGCCAACTCCATTAAGGGGTCGTTCCTAAGTACCAGACAGGAACACTAACCTACCTGTCCCATATAGTAGCAAGAACCACTGCTCTTGAGCATTAAAACCCACCCTGTCTTCCCCTCTTTGCCCCTCCTGTGAAGCCTACTTCAGTAGCCCCACTTTCCCGACCTCTTCATTCCACCTGACCACTGCACCAGACACACTAAGCGTTCTACTGAGAAGCCCCTCTCTCCTCCCCCCCCCCCCCCCGTGGTTTTCTGACACATGCTGAAGTGACAGTCCATGGCATGGCACACTTGGCCTTTGGAGTCTACCCATGACTCTTTGGCTCATCAGTTCCTCTTGTGACTTGAATTACATTCACCAAAACAAGATACAATGGAGTTGTAAGCACTAGAGTCTGTGGATTTAAAACACTGGAAACTAGAATCTTTGCACATCTCATCAGGCTGTGGTGAGGTTATAATGGATTAGGGTATCCTAATAAGGATAGTTGACCCTACAAGAAGAGCAGATTTTAGACACAAAAGGCTTCTAGTGGTCAAAAGCACCAAGGACTGCCAAAAGCAGTAAGAAACCATAGCAAAAGCATGAATGAAGTTCTCTCTCAGGGTCTTCTTTGGACAACCAACTCTGCCATCATCGAAGTTCTGCCTTCCAGCCTCCAGAAGTGAGAGAGAGCATGCTGCTCTTGTTCTAAGCCATGAAAACCTTTAGTCTACACACCCACAGTTCTGATGTGGGCTGCACACTCCTCTAAGCTCTTGCACATACTACATTCTGACCAAGCCACACTTCCCTTCTTCACCTTCCTGGTTACATCCCACTCATCCTCAAAGCAACAGTTGAAACTAATTTATTCCTTCAAAAAGTCTTCCTAACAACTGATACCCCGTTAGCGCTCCCCGGCAGGTTTTCTTATATAGCATGTGCTTAACACAAGTACAATAATAATTTGGTCCAAGTGTATCAACAATTTAACAGTGAGATTTCAGAATAAGAAAGAAATCTGTATTAGTGATGATACATTCTCCCTGGGAACCCTACAGCCAGCCTCACTGTGGCACATAGCAAGGTGCCTGACCATAACGGCCGGCTTTTAATTGCCTACCATGGAATCAATCTATCACAGCACTAACTGCACTCTGTAGACTCCATCTGTTTACTTCTCCATCTCTTCCATCAGAGCATGAGTTCCCTCAGGCTGGTTGGTATATTCCCATTCTTAAGCAAAACATCTGGCACATGATAGCTACTCAATAGCTTAAACTGGCTTATAGGGTGAATAAATGAATACTACTGAGCTGATATGAGCCACCAGAGGACTGAACACAATGTCAGAAGGGAAAGGTCCTTTTCCTAAGAATTTGGATAGAAGGATGAACAGTGTATTCTGGAACTATGCAAATGAACTCTCCATCAGGTTGGATAACTTATATGACTCCGCTATGCCATAAACACAGTAGGAGTATAAGATAAAATAAAATAGTTTGAAGGACACCAAAAACTTCTGAAGCCTGACAAAAATAACCAAATCCACGCAGCAATTCTGTTTAGTCATAACATTATATATAAGCAATTGATTTCCTTAACTGATTAGATTTCTGAATACTTAACATGTAAAACGTCAAACATTGTAAAATATGCTTTTAAAGTTGGTGTTTTATTTTGCTTATTTTTTTTTTACTTGCTTGTATGTTTTGAGAAGAGGACTTGTATTATAGTCCAGGTTAGCTTTAAACTCACTGTGTAATCCAGGCTAGCCTCAAATTTGCAATCCTCCTGCCTTGTCTTCTTCATGTTGTTCAATACATTCTTGATTATATTTAATCTGCATTTCAGATACTAATAAACTATAGGAAACTGAATGTGAATTTTGACACTGGAGTTTGCCTTTAATTACTGACCAAGAGCTAATGGCAAGGGAGTAAACCTTTTGTAAACACAGTATTAAAGAACTACTTGATAGAGACAGTTGACACTCTGAGACACAGAAATTGTAGGCAGTGATTAAAACTGGGCAGACCTTGTCATGGAACTTGACAGTCTTAATGTTGTCAAACACATTCAGCAAATGGGCCTGGATGGTGTGGGAGTCCGACGCCTGGCCCAGAATCTCCAGCAGAGCAGGGTCCGACACGAAAAAGAAGCGAGGAAAACACAGCCTTTTCTTCTCCAGGTATCTGAGGAGGGAAAGGCAAAGCTCCTTTATGCAAATGAGCTGACCTTTATGCAAATGATATCCCCTGGGTTCGAGAATGAGGAAAGATCTTGCAACCATCTGCTGTTCCCACCTTCATGTTTTTGATGTTGTTTTGTTGTAAGTTTTGTCAAATAGCATTTCATATTCAACAGAAAAGGTAAGTTGTTTTTTTTCCAGAGTAAGTGGTAGAATTCCTTTATTCCATAAGTGTTAAGTTCATATTTTACTTAAACGAACATGTCATTTATTTTCTTTATAGAAAGCAAGATAAAAAATACAGTTTATAGATTGATGTGGGATTTTGCTTTGCTTCTTGGCATTGCAAAAAGGCTTCATATCATTAGAAGACTATCTTAAGGGAGAAGTAAGTACACCCTTCCCCAGGACAGAAGCCAACTCCAGGCATCAATAAGCCCTGTGACAGGCCTGCTGCCTCTCAGAGGTACCAAAATCCTGTTACTATGCCCCATCATTTCGCAGCACTTCAGATAGCCTATCCTCTGGGTCCATGCCAGGATTTAAAATTTCCCCCAGTTATTGATGCAAGCCAAATGGCCTTAGTTCAATCCTCAGAACCAGCATGGTAGAAGAGATGGTAGAAATGATGCTCACAAATTGTCCTCTGGTATCCATAAGGGCAACATGGCATGTGTCCACATGTGTACACATACCAGAGACGCACATCCTCATTATCATCATCATAACAATAAATAAAATGTAATTAATGTTTTAATAAAATGTTCATGGTTGGGGCTGAAGCGATAACTCAATAGGTACAGTGCTTATGATCTAAGTTAAATTCACAGAGTCATGTTTTAAAAACAATCCAGGTGTGGTGCAATACACTTGTAATTCTGAAGATAAGGAGATGAAGACAGACCCCTGGGGCCCACTGGTCAGCCAGCCTATCCTATTTGTTGAGTAACCGGCCAGTGAGAGACCTTATCACAAAAAAAAAAAAAAAAATAGGTGAACTGCACCCAAAGGACAACAGCTAAGGTTGTTCTCTGACCTTCAAAAGCATGTGTGCCTACGTGAACACACACATGCACACTAGCTCATGGTTGACCTACACTGTGATGGGATAGCAGATACACAATGGAATTTCCCCAAAGTATCAATTCAAGGACACAAAAACACACGCAAAAAAAAAAAAAGGGAAAAAAAAACTATTTTCCTGGAAACAAATATGTTTTATGCTATGGAGCCTTGGAAAGTTGTGCCTTACTATGTATGGTCTTTCACATTCCTTCCAAAGGCTCTTTTTCATTTGACTAAGATCTACTTATGAGAGAGGTACACCAATGTTCCCTCCTAATTATTATCCTTTCTTTTTCTTTGACTTTAACTTTGCAGCAACTTTATTATTTTTCAACAGCCATCTCAAAACCAGTTTTTAGTGGGCAAGGATAAATAAGTGATCCATGGTACTTGTATGTTATCATACATTATTTTTTCTGTTTTCGTGGTAACCATTTTTTTATTTTGTTCAAATCGGGTACATTCATCTTTTCTTTACTTCATCAAAATCATTCCAAAGTTCCACTTGAAGCCCAGTATTTTTATCTGTCACTTACATCAGTGAGAACAACCTAGCTGGTTCCTCGGGGCTCAGCACAAGCTAGTCCAAACACTGTCCCTGGTCATGAAGACACAGAGAAGCACACATGGTCAAAGGCCATCTTTGTCCCAGAGTTAGGCAAGGAATCATCATGGCTCAAGTTTAATTCAGATGAATTTCTACCAGCAGTGTTGATATACACTTAGAAAAGTACTTTCATCATGTTTCTAGTTAAGTGATTTTCTGAGAATCACTGTTTGCTGTTTTGTTGTTGTTATTGCTGCTGGTGGTGCTGTTGTTATTGTTTGACTGGTTTAGTTGTGTGTTTTTTATTTCATTTTTTTTATTAGTTTGTGTCTTGGGGTTTCTATTGCTATGAAGAGACACCATGACCATGGCGACTCTTATAAAGAAAAACATTTCACTGGCACTAGCTTACAGTTTCAGAGGTTTAGTCCATTATCATCATAGAAGGACATGGTGGCATGCAAGCAAGCATGATGCTGGAGAAGGAGCTGAGAGTTCTGCATCTGATCTGCAAGCAGCAGAAGCAACTGTCCCACTAAACATAGCTTGAGCACATATGAGACCTCAAAGGCCACCCCTATAGTGATACACTTCTTCCAACAAGGCCACACCTACTCCAACAAGACCACACCTCCTAAGAGTGTCATTCCCTATGACCAAGCATTCAAACACATGAGTCTATAGTGGCCATTCTTATTCAAACCATCACATTCCACTCCCTGGTGCCCATAGACTTATAGCCACAGCATTAAGTCCAACTTTAAAAATTCCCATAGTCTATCACAGTCTCAACAATGTTCAAAGTGTCTTCTGAGATTCATACAATCTCTTAACTGTAATCCCCTATAAAATCAAAATCAAAAAACAGATTACATAATTCCAACATAAAATGGCACAGAATTTATAGTACCATTCCAAAATGGAAGAAATGGATGATGGTGAGGAAATACTGCACCAAAGCAAGACTGAAAATCAACTGGGCAAACTCCATACTCTGCATCTCTGTGTCTATTGTCAAAGCACTCTTCAGATCTCCAACTCCTGTCAGCTTTGTTGATGGTAACACAGCACACTTCTTTCTGTTCCACTCTCTATTAGCAGCTATACTCAGCAG
>CABHPQ010157765.1:0-34556 GCA_902168405.1 Peromyscus aztecus
GGCCTGTGAGGGGAAGGGAGTAATCAGGAGATGCTGGAAAAGGTCCCTTGCCTCCCTGGGTTCTCCCAGAGGCTCCAGGCACCTTTGGGTGAGACAGCTGAAGTGTCAGCTAAGCTGAGAACACACCTGGTTGGCCAGTCCTGGATCACATGACTTGGACAGCGGTTCAGGTTAGCCTTTGTAAGCCACATGGATTGGGAGCTGGGAGAGTGGAAGGCAGAGGCAAGTGGAGGCACAGGACTAGTACAGGTCAGGGAGACACAGAGCTGTTCCCAACTTCAGGCAGTCTGAGATTGGCAGGGTCTGCCTGGGGAAACAGGAATCCTGGGTTCCAGGCTTGACTCTGCAGTCGCTAGACCTCACCATGTCTGCGTGCTTAGGCCCATCCCTCTCTGTGCCCACAGCAAGGTGTCAAGCAGCACCTGAGCTGTTGAAATCCCTTCTTCTTCCCTCTGACAGGGCCGCGCGCTGAAGACAGCCACCTCTCTTGCAGAGGGGCTGTCACTTGTGGTGTCCCCAGACAGCATCCACAGTGTAGCTCCGGAGAATGAAGGGAGGCTGGTGCACATCATCGGGGCCCTGCGGACTTCCAAGGTAGGCTGGGTGACTGAGTGAGTGTTCCCAACTGCGATGGCTCTGAGTTGGGCCTCAGAGAGAGACCCACATAGGTGTGATTGTGCCCTCTGTGGCTGTGTGGTCAAGTCACTTCCCAGTCACAGTGTCCCCTGTGCTAATGACAACAGTCTCACAGTCATGTGGTGAGAGCATGTCAAATTATAGTTAGCACACAGTCTGATGATCGGAGCTTGGCTGTTGTCTGAGCTCAGGGTCATGGGCGTTGTGTTGAGAGCTGAGTCTGGCAGCTTCATGATAGTCTCCTTCACTTCCAGTCCTGCCCATCTTGATCTCTCTTGCAGTTGGGCTGCTCTGGGCTGGGGACCCTGGACTGCTATGAGTCTGGCCTTTATATTTTTGTTTGTTTGATTCTTTTTGAAGCTCTTGTCTGACCCAAACTATGGGGTCCATCTTCCAGCTGTGAAATTGCGGCGGCATGTGGAGATGTATCAGTGGGTGGAGACAGAAGAGTCCAGGTGAGGAGCCAGGCATTGAGGGATTGGAGGGCACGAGGGGCTGAGGTGTTAAGGTAAAGGGCGGTGGCTTTCATGTCGACGACATTTAACCAAATTCAGAGCCTAGTGTCTGCCTGTCAGAAAAGTGTCAAACCCCAGCATCAGTGCATGGTGACCTTTTATTTGGAGGTGACAACAGTCTAGTGCAGAGCGGGTCAAAGCAGGAAGGGAGCTGCTCAGCTTACTACCGGGACATTCCAGGCTGCACAGCCCAAGGCATGACAGCCAAGGCTCAAATGGTGTCACTAGGATTAATGTGGCCTCCCAACACTTTTCCTGCATTGGGTCATCCTCTCACAGAGGGCACAGGTCACTTCCCAGTTAACTCACAGCTTATCCAAAGGTCCAGCTCTCAATGGCCAGAGGGGGTCACCTGGAGCCAGAATCTAACTCAGCCCCACCTGAACTACATGGCCTGTAAGGGGTGGGGGTAATCAAGGAATACTAGAGCAGGTCCCCTGCCACCCTGGGTTCTCCCAGAGGCTGCAGGTGGATATCTCTTTGAGCCTAAGGCTAGATGCCTTTGGGTGAACCAGCCGGAGTGTGTCAGCTAAGCTGAGAAAGCATGTCCCTCCAGGCTGGCCTTCTAGAGATAGTGTCTGTTCCTGAGTCTACCAGACTTCCACTCCCTGTGGGGAGCTGGGCCTTGAGGCTACTTCAGACACTTCGGAAGCAGATGGCCCTGGGTGCCTGTGCTGACTCCTGCTGCCTGTGCTTTTTCCGCAGTGAGTACACGGAAGATGGACAGGTGAAGAAGGAGACCAAGTACTCCTACAGTGAGTCCCGGACCCTCCAGGCCTCTGCCAATCCCCAGGACATGTGACTTCCACCCTAGCCCAGGCCGGCAGTGGTGGGCAGCACAATGGGGTTGTGGGCAGGTGTGGAAGTACCAGGCAGAGTTCCTGGGTGCCAGTCCTCAGAGTCCTGCATGTCCACCATCCAGGGTCGTGGCTGCTAGTAAGAGGATGCTGAGACCACTCTTAACTGGTCTGAATTGCCCCTTCCTTCTCTTCATGCAGACACCGAGTGGAGGTCAGAAATTGTCAACAGCAAAAACTTTGACAGAGAGATTGGCCACAAAAATCCCAGGTGAGAGCTTGGCCTGGGTCCAAGTCCAGTCTTGCTCACCCTTGCAGGTCCAGCCTCAGTTTCTTATAACCTGAGTAATAGGTTGAGTTAGCTCTGCCCCACAGGTTGGCAAACACTCAAGATGTAGTGTTAACACCACACTCGTGTTGGCGTCAAGAGCACAGATCAAGACCTGGTCTTTGCTGACCCTCAAGTTAACACAGGCTTGGTGAAAGACTGAGAGGTCCCTCTGTGCAGCGAAGTGCCTTGTTCCTGTTAGCCAGGCATGGGGTGAGGACGGTGATGTAGCACTTGGGCATGGCTAGGTCATATGAAGCCATGGTCCAGGTTGAGCCAGGAAAATGGTCAGTACTTGGAGACTGCCCAGGCTGGGAGTGGTATGTGGTCCAGAAAGGTTCCATTTCATGGCTGATTGTAGCAGGCTTTCTCGGACCACCAGCCCTCAAATTATGACACAGAGACTTAGTTAGGAATGCTTGGCTTTATCTTATGCTTGTCCCACTAGCTCTTATCACTTAATTTAGCCTGTTTCTCTTCATCTACATTTTGCCTCCAGGCTTTTCACCTTTCTTTCATTCTGTATGACCTGCTTTCACTGCTTCCTCTGTGGCTGGCTGGCTGGCTGTCAGCCAGCCTCTCTCCCTCCCTCCCTCCCCCCTCTACCCCCTCTACCCCCCTTCCCTCTGTCTTAGATTCCTTCTCCTACTTATTCTCTCTGCCTGCCAGCCCTGCCTTTCCCTCTCCTGCCTAGCTATTGGTTGTTCAGCTTTTTATTAGCCTAATCAGGTGCCTTAGGCAGGCCAGATGAAACAAATGTAACACATCTTTATATAATTAAACAAAAGCAACATAAACAAACGTAACACATCTTTACACAGTTAAAATAATATTGTGCAGCATAAACAAATATAACACATCTTTACCTGGTTAAAGTAATATTCCACAACAGCTAATAGGATGGGACAGGCTGGGTAAGAGAGTATGAAGCTCTGGGTGACAGAATGGGGGTGCTCAGGCAGAGAGAGAAACAGGAGCCCTGGGGGTCATACTGTGCCTATTTGCAGGACCCACTTCCTGGGTAGGGACTGTCCCCAGCACATTTCAACCCAAAGGTGAGCAGACAGCTCCCACCCTGGTGCCCCATTGTTGACTGTTCTCCTCTCTCCTACAGTGCCATGGCAGTGGAGTCTTTCACAGCAACGGCCCCCTTTGTCCAAATTGGCAGGTTTTTCCTCTCAGCAGGTGAGTCTCAGGCCTTCTGTGAAGGTGCCCATCCAAAGGCCTTTCCATCCCCTTGGCCTCTTCTAGGCCTGGGGCCCCAATACCAAGCAGGCCCACAGCTTATGATGGTCGGTATCAGGGTCAGGTGGCCCCCATCTCAGAATCATACTCTGGACTGGGGTCAGAGGGAGGTAAGTCCTCAAGAGGTAGAACCCCCACTCTAGGCAGTTCCTCTGAAGCCTGGATTGTTCTAGAAATTACCTCAGGTGCTACACCCTTGTCACATTTCTGTGCATGTCTGTTCTGAGCAGACATTGCACCAGAGACCTGCCTCAGGCAGCCCTCAGCCAAGAGTGTACACAAGGCCCTCCCTCCCTCTGACCTCTGGTTCCACCTGGGAGCCCTACCTGGCATCTAGCTCTCCCACAAGGAGGTTCATCACAGCCTCCTCTGTGACTGTAAGAAGAAACCCTCAAGGTTTAAGGTGGCACCATGAGTCATAGTAATGCTTGGGTTCCATCTCTGGGCCTCACCTGGGAAGGTGACAGGAGACGCTTGAGACCCTGAGAGCCCGGCCTAGCCTGAGCTGTCCTAGCAGCTCTGCCCCTCAGCTAGTGCCTGTGGTGGGGGGAGCTTCGGCTGGATGGGGATGCACATGTTCCGAGGAGGGATGGCAGACAGCAAGGCCACTCTCAGAACTGTGGCCAGGCTGGCTTAGCCGGACAGGGCATGGGAAAGCCTTCCTGGAAGAGTTAGTGATTGAGTTGGGCACAGGGAAGTTCTGGAGATGGAGTTGGAAAAGGGGGCATTGCAGCCTGTGTGTGGCACATGCCTGTCATCACAGCACTCAGGGAGCTGAGGCAGGAGTATCACAAGTTTGAGGTAACTTGAGCTGCATAATGAAACTCTGTTAGGGAACAAACAAGAATCCAGCACTTGAGGAGTGAAGGCAGGACAATCAAAAGGTCAAGGTCACCTTCAGCTCTTAGTGAGTTTGAGGCCACCATGGGCTATCCACTACCTAAAAAATAAGTTCACGGCATTTGGGAGATAGGCAAAAGCCAGAGGGTGTAGACTGGGTGGTAGTACATGGCCCTGCTGTCTGAGGGCATCAAGGACAGTGTCAGGCTACAGCGTTAGCAGAGCAGGGTTTCTCACCAGAGCCATGGTTTCTGAGCATTCTGCTTCCCTCAGGCCTCATTGACAAGATTGACAACTTCAAGCCCCTAAGCCTGTCCAAGCTAGAGGATCCCCATGTGGACATCATTCGCCGAGGAGACTTTTTCTACCACAGTGAAAACCCTAAGTATCCGGAGGTACGTGGACACAAGGGCAGCTCAGATAGCAGAGGCCAGGGCGTTTGAGTAGCACTGAGGGGAGTGCTGAGCAGCTGGACCCAGGCTACACTGGGCCAGTGAGACTAGAGATGGGCAGGCGTCCTGGAACGGGACAGTCTCGGTGAAAGAGTGAAAACAGCCAGGTGCTGGATCACCCCCCTAATCTCCCCCGCTTCTCTTCCACCCTCAGGTTGGTGATGTCCGAGTCTCCTTTTCTTATGCGGGACTGAGCAGCGATGACCCTGACCTGGGCCCAGCTCATGTGGTAACCTGCTTCCCAGTCTTGATTCCCTGGGCCCAAACACCTTGGGATATGTCCTGACCGCTTTGTGCCTCGTGTGCACAAGCAGCAGGCATGCTCTTGGGCACTTCCAGAGGTCTGTGTCCTCCATAGTGGCTCTTGGACCCCAAGCCTGGAGCCACAGTCCTAATGGTGCTCGTCCAATCATGGCAGCCCCTTCACCAGCCACAGTGCTTGGTCTTGCTTCTTTATAGTACACAGTCAGAACGCCACCCCAGGGCCTGACCTAGAAGGCAGACAGAAGACTCTTAGGGCTCAGTCAGCCATGGTGGAGAAAGTACAGATGATCCAGGCCTGGTCTGGTTGCTTGGGGTGCATATCTGTTGTCATTCATCTAGTGCCCACTGTGACCACCAGTCCTAACCATAAGTAGCTCTCAGTCCAGAAGGACAGCAGGGCCTGTCCCTGCTGGAGACCTGCTTTGGCAGGGATTCAGGTCCCAAAGAGGATGTGTAGAGGCTGAGGGTAGGGGACAGGCACGATCTGAGGGTGAATCAGGATGGCTGCCAGCAGCATTTATTGAAAAAAAGAATACCCCTTTTATACTCTATAGCTGCACATATATGGGAGAAAATGGGCATGTGAGCTGGGGTGTGACTTGAGATTAGGAGTTGAGGAATCTAACATTGACCTTGACAATAGGCACCAGCCTTACATTATTGGAAGGGCACAAGTTCCTCTTGCCAGAGATAAGAAGAGTAACTTCCTTTTAGCAAGCAGGAACTTTCTTCAAGCTCCTGAGGGAATGGGACCCTTATCCAAATGCCTGACCTTGGGAAAAGGCCTTCTGGACCAGCCACTCCACTACAGTTTAGAGCAGTTTTCCTTCCTCAAGAGGATGAGCCCTGAGCTGTTCCCTAATTGTGTCCCGTTGTGTCTTAGTCTTACTCTGCGGGCCTGTTCCCCTCATAGCTCCCCAAAGGGAAGGTCCTGATTCTTACTCTTGTCCCATTTCACCATACCATTCTGATTTCTCTACACTTATTGACTGAACTCTTGACCTTAATGGCCCTAGACTCTGGATCTGATTTGTAGGTATTTCATCCTTGGGATCAGGTGTGTCTAGTAAATCTCCAACTTTCCTGTTCTTGGTATAATTAGGAGGGCACAATGGAATTCCTGGCTCTGCAGTAGTTGAGATTTTTTTCCAAAGAATTATTTTGTTTAGAGAGGCTACCATTGTATACATTTTCACACTTTACCAAAGCCCACACAAAATTTCCCAAAGGGAAAGGCATTAATAGGGAGAATCATTAAAATTGAAAGTAAAAAGGTGCTGGAGAAGTGTGGTCTCCAGTGTTGAAATGCTGGAACTTTGTCAAGCAACAATGGCCGCCGCCTTGTGGTCCACGCCATTTCCCTGTATATGGCTGCCCCAGCCTCTGCTCTGCCCCAGCACGGTCTTCATCCTAAGTGCCTCCCTGGAACTTGGACTGAAGCAGCGTGGCAGGAAGCACCAGGGACTGTACCCTGTAGAAACAGGGAGAGAAGTCACGGGTCTCACCTGCTGGGGTGGAGTCTGAGGGGTGGACTGTGGGTCTCACCCTGTGCCTCTGTCCCTCAGAGCACCCCACTCAGCTCTAATACATGTTATGAATTATTGCATGGGGGGGGTACCCCGAGAGTATCCCTTGTGTGCAGGGAAACCTGCTGGACAGATGCACGACATGCGGCCATGGTGGCGGCAGCCAGTAATTCACAACCTAGATGTTGCATCCATGTGGAGAGTTTATTATAATAGAGAGATGAAGAGAAAGACAGGAAAGAGAGAGACAGAAAGAGAGAAAAGAGAGAAATACATCGAGGGTGCGCACTTTGTGGGAGGAAAAACGGAAGAGAGAAAGGAAAGGGGGAGTTTTTCCTTAGAATGAGGCTTTTATGTCAGGATGCAGCGCAGCACCAAGGGGTGGGACTTCAAGGGGCGGATCAGAAGATTAACAATATTGACTTTTCTGATCAGGTTACTGTGATTGCCCGGCAGCGGGGTGACCAGCTAATCCCATACTCCACCAAGTCTGGGGACACATTGCTGCTCCTGCACCATGGAGACTTCTCAGCTGAGGTGAGTTGCTGCTGCCCTGCCTGTGTGTTGGGGACAGGCACATCCTGCCCTTCTGCTCAGTACTATTTAAGAAGCCCAACCACTAGAGGTCCTGGCCAATGCAGTGTGACAAGAAAAGGAAACAGGACAACAGCCTCCTGTGTGACAGGGCACTGAGGACTGGCACTGCCCTCTCGGGCTGTCAGTCTTGTGGGGAGGAGACTAGTGAGAGAGAGGCCAGGAAGTGAGGATCCAGCATGATGGATTTCTAATAGACGTTCAGTTTCTATGGCCAGGGTCTCTGTGAGAAGTCATTTTTGTGAGGCCCTCAAAATGAACAGGTCCACCCTAGAATAATCAAGTCAGGCAGGAAAGGGTTCACTTTGCCAGTGGGTGCCAGGAGAAGAGGAGACAGTGTGGCATCAAGGTTGCCATAAGGCAGAGGTCACTCTAAGGTGCCTTTTCTTCCTTCGGGGGCATCAGTGGAAGTTTTGGAGCTGTAGTATCAGGGCCATGTGATGAGGCAGTCACCCACACACAGGTCCCACAGTCCACTGGATGTGCCTTTCCCATCTGTATTTGGGAAGGGCCATGCCTTTCCCAGTGCTGAGAAGGAGGGATGCTGATTGCTCAGGTCTGCCCCTTTAGAATAGAGAAATGTCGATTCTAGCTCTTGCTGATGAACCCAGGGGATCACTGCTGGAGCCTCCCTGTGTATCTTAAGCAGATTCGTGGGTTTCAATCCAGAACAGCCAGAAAAGGCCAAGGGCACAGCTGGCCTCAGAGCACAGCTGTGCCCCTTCTGCTATTACTGGGTCCTCAGCTGCCCTCTGTCCTCCCTTTCAGCCACAGTGGGTCATAGTGTTTGGGCCCCACCTGCTCCTTTTACCTGGCCAAGATAGGGTGTGGTCGGTCTGTTGTTGGGGAGCTTGGTTTACAGGCTCAGGGTGGGGCTACCACCTCCCAGCCTAGGCTATGAGTCATCCTAGGAACCGCTCTAAAATTAGGAAACCCTTTTCTCCCAGGGCTTTGCCCAACCCCTGGTTTCCAGCCTTCTCAGGCAGTCTCAGGTCTCTGGAACTGTAGAGGGTAGTGGGTGGGATGTGTGGCTGAGGAGGCCCAGGAGGGAAGGTTTGGCTAGTGTAGGCAAGTAGACAGACTCACAGAATTGAGAAGAAAGCTGGGCCCCAAAGTCCGGATGCTGGGACTCCAGCGCCTGGAAGTTCAGGGGCCCAGACCACAGCACTGCTCACAGGTCCCTGTCAGGCTCCTGCCTAGTTCTGGCTCTTCCTCTCACCAGCCACAGACCTTGAGCAAGTCTTATCCTCTCTGAGCCCATTTCCTCATCTGTGAAATGAAACATTAAAAAACACCACCATCATCATCCCCATCTCATGTGGTAGCTGTTCGTGCAGTCCACACTTGCTCACTGAGCACAGGCATCTCAGAATGGCTTTCCAGTTAACGGCCTATAGTGAAGCCATGGGGTTGTGTCACAACCTCTCAGAGCCTCAGCTTCCTATCTTAGTAAAACAGAGAAGATTTCAATTAGGTTATTTTAAGTCAGGTCAGTGTGCTTGTAAACCACAGGGCAGTGACAGCTGAATACTGAGACAGATGTCCATCTTTGTGTGTTGTGTTAGAGATTAGACAGACGTACTGTTCAGAAGAAATCGCCTCTTAGCCAAGACTGGAAGAAGGTGCAGAGCTGCTGGGCAGCTGTGGGCAGACAGTCTGCACACAACAGTGCACTTGACCTGGCCTCACCACAGGTGGCCCAGGCCCAGGTGGAGGATCAGAAGTGGTGGGGCCATGGCAGTTCTGTGTGAGATTGAAGGTGGGGTGAGGAAGCAGGGAGGCCAGCGAGGCAGGGGCTAATGTAAAGAGCCCCATGAGGAACAGTGATGATGTGGATCATGGTAGCCAGTGGGGAGACAGCTGACAGAGCTTGTTTGTATGGTGAGGGGCGGACAGGCCACACTGACCACAGGTTTTGGCTTGTGTAGGTGGGTGGGCAGTGGGGCTGTGTGCTGCCATGGAGAAGACAGAGACTCAGGCTGGGGTGGGGCTCTGGATCAATGCTTAGCATGCCAGGAGGCTGGGACGATGTCTAGGAGGCAGTGGGAGCCGGAGGCAGGGCAGCCCTAAAGCAGTGCTGGGCGTGTAGTGGTATGTTTGAGTACAGGCACATGGGACCATGGGGTGCATGGGCGTCCTGGGCAGAGTGGATGAAGGAAGCAGCCAAAGAATATCAGCATTTACAGGCCAGGAAGAAAACCAGGGACAGCAATGGGGTCAGAAGGCACAGCCTACAGAGTAGGAGGGAGACAGTCAGGGCCAGGGTCCTGAGGCTGCAAGCAGTGACCTGGGTTGAGGGCTGATGCTTCACCCAGGACCAGCATGCACTTTCAAACCGTCCACTCGAAGGGTGGGAGGTGCCCCCATATGGACAGCTGCAGTGGGAAGGATAGTGACCCTCTTCCAGGGTCCATGTGCTAAGGCAGAGACTTAGCCACAGGTGAGAGGTTTGCCCGTCTCCCTGTGCTCTGTAAGGAAATGGGTGACAACCCGGACCCCCAGGACCCACACTACTGGTTGGTGACACCATGCCACCTTGTCCTACAGGAGGTATTCCGTAGAGAACAGAAGAGCAATTCCATGAAGACGTGGGGCCTGCGGGCAGCCGGCTGGATGGCCATGTTTATGGGCCTCAACCTCATGACACGGATCCTCTACACCCTGGGTAAGTGAGGAACATGCAGGAGCCATCCTTCCCTCTTGAGGTCCTGTGTTCATCATACTGCACTGGTTAGCCTTTCAGCCTGATGGGATCCTTGAGAAAGACACCAAACATCTGGCCTGTCTCTGTGTGCCGCCTCCCCAAGCCCCGCCTCTCCCAGTAGCTTTAAGACAAATAGCAGAGAAAGGCAGGTGTGAGGGACAGGATGTTCACACCTGCTGAGAGGTGGGAGGCTGGCCCAGTTTTCATGATTTGGCCAGCTCTGCTCATCTCTTACTCCATAACTGGACAGCTATGGGGAGGAGACTTGCCAGCCTGTGCTATGAACTGGATCTGCACCTGAAATCCCTCAAGTCAGAGTCATGGATACCCCTGCCTGGGCTTCCTTTTCTTGCCCTTGCTCAGGAGTTTCCTGTATGGAAACAGCCTCCAAAGGCAGGCCAGGTTTGTAGCAGCTAGCACATCTGGGAGCCTGGGGAGGGGCTGCTCACTTGCCCTAAGTCTGGCATCAGAGAGCCCAAGTTTAAGTGTCCCAATTTGGTTCAGGACCTGGTGTGCCAGGCTGATATTGTCCATGCAGGATAAAAGCCTGCTCAGGGAGATTCAGTCCCCAGGCCTTTGCCCCAGTGTGTCCCCATCCAGCCTTCTTGTGGTGCCAGCAGAAACCCTTCCCCCACTTAGGTCTGAGGACTGGGGAGAGGTGTGGCTGAAGCATATCCCAGATTGGCAGCAAGTGTTGGGGGTTGAGGGGGATTTCCTCATTTACAGATGGCCCTGGACAACTGAGGTATGCTCATAAATACCAGCCACATTATGGGCATGACAGAGAACCATCAGAATTTCAGCAGAACTATCTTGGCCATGTGACTGAGGACTGAGGATAGGGCAATCCCTCTGTGTCTCGGTCCCCATCATGTTTGAGAAGCCCTGTCTGGGATCCTAATTCTTCCATTGAAGGAATGCTGGCAGGTAGGGCAGATGCAGTGTGGAGGGATAATGGGAGCTCCAGCCGGGCCTATGTGGTCTTCCCTGTCCATCAGTCAGGGTGACCTGCTGAACGCCAGGTGCTTCCTCTGCAGGCTTGGCACAGTGGCTCAGAGCTCAAGCTCTGACTGAGCAGTGTAGAGCATCAGCATTGGCTCTGTGGGAGGGAGGGTGTCTTTTCAGTGGCCTCAGCATGGACTTTGAAGGGCCAAGGCACCCACGCTTGGGACTGGGCTGAATAGGGATAAAACTGTGGATACCAGCTTGCTGAGCTTCTCCCCCCTGGATATCCTAGGCGAGTGTGAGACTGTTTGGCTCCACCTTGTTGATCCTTTCCTCCCTGAAATAGCTGAGAGGAGCAGTCTAGGGCAGGGAGCAGAGTGTCCTCAGGGACTCATGGCCTTCTCTTTCCCCACAGTGGACTGGTTTCCTGTCTTCCGAGACCTGGTCAACATTGGCCTGAAAGCCTTTGCCTTCTGTGTAGCCACCTCACTGACCCTGTTGACTGTGGCTGCTGGCTGGCTCTTCTACCGACCGCTGTGGGCTGCTCTAATCGGCTGCCTGGCTCTGGTGCCTATAATCATTGCACGGACCCGGGTGCCAGCCAAAAAGCTGGAATGAAGCCTCAGAGGCCAGGTCCCCTGTCACCTCTGCCCAGCTCCAGCTGAAACAGGCATCTGCACACCCACTCTTCAAGGGGCCAGTGTCTATACCTGCATGTAGAGCTTGGTATTCACCAGCTCACATCTCCACCCCACAACTTGCCAAAATGCAGCTTTGGTGGCCAAAATGCAGCTTTGATGGGCAGAAGCAGCCTGAGGATGGTGACCCAGTGAGTACTGTCCTGCTTAATGCCTTCCCCTCTCAGGGCTTTATTCCACTCAGCTATCAGCTGACCTGCTGGTGAAGGACCCAGCCTTCTCACTGCTCATCCCTCATCACTGAAACCAAGTACCAGGACTGCCACAACCTCCAGCTACAACTGAAACCCCAGAAAGCAGCCATCCACGACTTCTGGCCACATCTCATCAGTAGGACACACCATACCCAGACCTGGAGAAGAAGGTGTACCCCAAACCAGGTTTCTGGGTAGAACCTGATGTGGCCTAAAGAAACACTGAAGCTCTTATCCCAAAGGTCACTGTCACTGTGGCTGGACAGTGTTTTGGTTCTGTTACTCCACTTCTCGTGTTCTTTCTATCCCAAGAAGGAGTTGAGACTTCAAAGCCCTGTGAATGGCTCCCACTTGACAGTTGCTGTCACTGAGATTAACTCAGCAGGAATGGTGTTTTGGTGGGTGTGGCTTGACCCGTGTTAGTTCCTGAGGCCATGGGGAAGCTTTAGCTTTGCGATGCTTTTGAACATGCAGTGTTAGCGGATTCTTTCATGCTGGGCTGGGACTGTGGAGGAAGCATCCCCTTTATCCTCTGCCATCACAGACCACCTGTTCACTTAAAGGTGATTTTGAGTTTGTAGTCAGTATTACAGGAAAGGGCTGGAAGCTTTCCTACTAAGAGGGCTCATTCATTGTGACCTCCACTCAACTGAAGCCAAGAACCAGAGAACCAAGGCTTGCTGCAGGAGACCCACGTCTGGTCTGGCGCAGACTTTTTCCCTGGGAAGCCTTTTGCCCTTGGCACTTCAGCCTCAAGTAGTTGCAGCACAGCGGTTCGTTTTGCATTTAATGCCCATCACTCTCCTGTCACCCATACTAATGGACATGGTTTCTAAGTTTCCTCTCTACCATTACACCTTTGAAGGGATGCTTAGCCCCAGTGTCACAGATCCTTGGTTTATCCTGTATTCGATTCTATTTGCAAACTGCCCTAGTGGTTGCTGTAGCAACAATAGTGAGTTTGGTAGGTAAGATTTCAGAACCCCTGACCCTAGTGATCTATAACAGTCCCTTTCACGTCCTGTGGTATCTGTGCTTTCAGCTGGGGTTCTTGGTAAAAGTGCAGCCAGAGATGGCTTACTGGGTTTAGGATGGAAACAATAGTCATTACTGCTCAGTGCATGCTGGTACAATCTCTTCTAAACGCCAAAAGATGGTTTGGGAAAACATGGTACAATTAGTGATAGCTACATACGCAATCCTCAGGATTCAGTCTGCATAACTTTTTTATATGAGTTTACCTGCCAGCTTAAAAGTGTTCTCAAGAAGAAATTATGGAAAAATAATTTGATGTCTTTGAGAAACTGAGGTTTGTATTCTTTGTATTAAAATTCAAAATAAATTTCTATTATCTTTTGGTATAGGATCTTGCCAGTAGTCTGGTTGCTTTTTTGTGGGGGGGGGGGGTTTTCATCATTTTTTTTTTTTTTTTTGTAGGGAAATCAGCCATCAGACTCATTTCAACCAACTCAGCTCTCTGTTGCTGTAAGTGGTTTCAGTTCTTTCCGAAAGGGCAGCTTGCTATTCCTCGCCTTTGAGCCTACTTTGTCTTGGCTCTATTCAAAGTGAATGACTCATGCTTCACAAACCTTGAGAATGTGCTAGAAGTACGATGCAGCGCTGAGAGCACTGGTTTTGAGTGTCACACAGATCAAGTCTGTCTTACTAGCTCACGGTGTTGGGCCAGTCGTTTGCATCTGTAAAATGGGGACAGAGCCTGTCACCACACATGGCTGTAATTAATAAACGAGCTGATGCCGAAGTGCCTACTGCACTGCACCTCTTCACTGTTTCCTTCCTGTCTGAGGCACTGCCATGCTGTCACCTAGCAGGCAAACTTTCCAAACCTAACATGTCATTCCTATCATGCCTTCTCATAACTGACGCCTGCCAGAATAGGTTACATCTCCAGAGACATGGCCATGCCAAACTAAAACCCCCAAAATGAAATTGTGTTTAGGAAGCCTGTCAGGCTCTGGTGCAGGAAGTGTGCAAATACGGTTTCCATGGTGACCCTAGTTTGTTTCTCTACCAGTGTCCAATATGAGTCATACCCCAAGTGTTTTGTTTATTTGCCTTGGTAAGAGTGACTCAACATTTTAAAGACACAAAGATCAAGTAATATCGAATATAGTCACACACAAAAAGCTTCCTTGGTGTGTAAGGGGTTCCTAGCCTCCATGAAAACAATCCTGAGCTTCCCCCAAATCTCAGCGCACACAGAAGTCTGTTACCTGGACCCTCTTAGCTGGTTTAAGACCTGAAAGAAAACACATAGCCAAGTGCTTTTAGGTGAATGCTTTATTTTCTGTCAAGATTTTATAAAAGGGCTTTCTCCTGAGCAGCTGGCATAGAGCAGCTAAGTAAACATATCAGTACAGAGTAAATGTATCCAGAACTGAATAAAATAGTCTAACTAATCTTTCACTAACATTTTCATAATTCTCAATGTGTTTACCCTTTCTTGATCTAGCTCTTTGTTCTAGTCTTCTGCCAACTGTAAAATCAATCCCAAAAGTGCCTTGACAAGAGATGGCCTGTGTCTCTGACAAAAGAGCACTGGGCAGTGTTGAAAACCTGACTCAAGCAAAGGAAGGCCTGAAAAGCGAATGCCCGGGGCCTGCAGGAGAGGAGAGCAAAGCATCCAGGTGTGAACAGCCCTAAAGAAGGGTGTGTCCTCAATGCTCCAATACCCAGAATTCCCCAGGGATTTCTATCTAAATCAGAAGGAAAAGCCAGACAAGGCATGGTGGATTTTTCCTGTAATACCAGCCCTCATTTTAAGGCAGGGGATTTTGAATTTGAAACCAGCTGGGGCAATGTAGATGACCTCTAAAAGAAACTCACATTTCCAAAGATGGGAATACCAAAGTCCAGGAGCCAGAAGGTATCTCCCAGGAAAGTGTTCCAACTTCCGGGGTGGGTTCTGGGTAGCTCCAGCACTACCCCATGGGTCAGACCGAACCGCAGCACAACTTCCATTCGGTCTATGGTCCCCAGACCACCAGCCGCTGACAAGAACTGCCACCTGGCCTGGTGGACACTCGCTTCACAGCTTCTCAAATGGGAAGAGATGTGAAGCCTCTGCTGCCCGCCTCTTCCGGGTCATCTTAGGGTACTCGGGCTTCTGTTCTTCTTTAGCCTCTCGGTTTTGTGGCCAGGAGGCAGCCAGGACTCTGGCTGTTTCTGCTTGTGAGCTGGTCCCTTCCTCTTCATCAGAAGAGAGTCCGCCTCCTGCATTTGCGTGGGGAGCTACTGCCTCGCTCTGGGAGAAAACAGTAGAGGAGCCGCAGTTAATGGCTAGCTGCAGAGAACTGACCTTAAAGGGCAGCAAAGTTCCCAGAAGAACCTAGTCTTGGGAAGGACCCCTTGGAAGACAAGGGTTCTGGGTGGTGCTGGGAGAGCCCAGGCTGCCTTACTGGCCTTCCCCAGGCTAGGAGCTCAGTCAGGCAGGTACTTAAGTGAGAACTGCTGGTGGAAAGAGGGTGCCAAGGCAGGCAGCTCAGTCAAGTCCAGGGGCAAACGGCTACCGCTGTGCATGTCGCTTCACTGACACACATGCATGGTATTTTCAACTGCTTAGTGCCTGGGACCAACCTTCAGCACTGGGGTGGTACCCCGGAGGATCTGAGGTGAGGCTGGCTAGGTTAGCAGGGGGGAGGGGTCCTAGATGGAAAGGAAGACAGTGTATGGGTAGCCAGAAGCCAGTGAGAACAAGCCTGATGAAGGGGTCCCTGACAGGATTCAAGTGAACACATGACTAAAGTGTCCTTAGCAAGTAGACAACGGGAAGAGAGACAGATCATAAAGGGAAAAGAACATTTAGAGCACGGTCTGATGACTCTGACTTAGTACCCATCACACAACTGCTCTAGGTTCTGCCTGTACCCAGATGAAAACCCTCCCCCAACCCAGCACTGTAGACAGGGACTGCAGGTGTGAAGTGTGCAGGCCCCAAGCTGGTCACAGTACTGGGAGTCCTGGAAGCCAAGAAGTGCAGACACAGAAGGCCCAACACACCTGAACTGCCTACATGAACTTTGCAGCAAACTAGACCCAGTGCAGGTGTCCAGGTTAGGAGGGACACAGGACAGGGCAGGAGCAGCTAGCTGAGGCCACAGGCAGGCTTCCTAATATCGAGCCACTCTACTGTGATGTCCCAGAATCTGGGCCAGTGACTGAGTGGTAACCAGGCTTGTTTTGTCCGCAAAGGCCCCACGCTGACCTTGGCCCCATATCGGAGTTGCAGCCTCTCTCTGATGAGCAGTCCTCTGACCAGCAGCTTCCAGTTCCCCAGCGCCCGCTTCTCCTTTTTCTGCAGGCAGAAATAAAGGGAGGGAAGGTGAAGCCATGGCATCACAGAGAAACATAAGGCAGAGCCTGATGTTCCGACATCTGTCTATGCAATTCAGGTTGGAAGAGTCTTCCTGCCTGGGGAGATGCCCACTGGTTAAAGCACTTGCTGCACAAGTGTAAGGACCAGAGTTTGGGGCCCTAGAACTCACATAAATGCTCTCTCTGTGTGTGGCAGGCCTGCCTGTAATAGAGCCTCAGAGGGTGCAGACAGGATCCCCAGAGCAATCTGGCTAGTTATCAGTGAGCTAACTTCCTCAACAAGTAAGGTGGTAGAATGGGGATTCCAGATGTTAATCTTGGGCCTCCATATGCATCAGTGCCCCCGCCCCACAAGCATGCATATACACATATGCATAACACACACGCACGCACGCACGCACTGGAAAAAGAAAACAGATAGGGTCTCCCATCACACCAAGTCTTGCTTCCAAACCACAAGTCAGATTTAGTAAGTGACAAATGTAAAAGCCATTAGTAACCAAGTCTTTCAGAACCATCACTGACTGGAAGACAGCAATCAGGTCTAGGACCTGGGCCTTCTAAGTTAGGGCCCAGTCCCTGAGCCTGCATGCAGGCAAGTAGGCGACAGGACAGTGGACATGGAGTGTGGAAGGGAGCTGTTTTACCCAGCACTCACCCCTAGGATGCCCTCCATCAAGTCAGAGCACCAGAAGGGCTAATACACGGACTTCCCACAGTCTTCCATGATGCAGGAGTGGCCTGGGCAGAGACCCCAGCTGGAACTTGTTGCTCTTCTCCAAGGCCCCATTCACCCTACTCACCTCCTTCTCCTTCTTTTCAATGATGGCCTGTTCATTCTCCCAAGCAGTCAGTAGCACGTCTTTGAATTCCTCACAGACAATGTAGCCATCAGTTCTGTGGGAACAGTAACACAGATGAGCTCCCTGAGATGGTTACCTACTCCACCCCTCCTCTTTCCTTGTTCAGAAGCCAGTGGCCTTTTCTGAGTACTTGGGGCCCTGATGGGCATTCCTGGCCAGCCAGTGACAGATGCCACTCATGCAGGAGACAGGCTTGTGGGAACCTGTGCCTCTTCCTCCACGGGCCCTGCCTGAGTGCTAGAGTGAGAGTCCTCAACCCTAGTCCCCACTTCATACAGGAGCGCTCAGGAACCAAGGCACTGATCATGGTTTGGTCCCCAGCCTGTGACCAGCACGGGGGTAGTGCTTCAGCCTAGAAGTACCAGGACACTCATTGCACTGGGTCTGCGGTTTCTTGTTAGAACCTGGGACTGATCAGGGATAAGGCTGACTTTAAACACAGAGTCAAACCTGGAAAATAAACCCACCAGCCTCAGCCTCCCCACCTGCCACCGAAGGCCCCTCACGCACACTGGATGGCAGTAGCCTCCATGGAAATCGAAGCCAGTGATGGCCTGCACACAGTCGATGCCCAGCTTGCGGGCCACACGGTGCAGGTTGGGCAGGTGCATCTGGACACAACCGATAGGCATCATGCTGGGCAGGAAGAGATACACGTTCCCAAACTCATTCCGAGGTACCTGCAGAGATGGGCATGCCAGGGAGTAGCTGGATGAAAAACTGGGTAGCTGACTCTGACCCCCCAGAGTTGTCCTTACCTTCCCATCTACAGCCACAGGGGGCTGATACTCCTCTGTCTGCCAGTGGCCATAGAGGGCCAAGTCATTGTAGTCATGCAGTTGGGGCTCCGAAAGCCGGGCTTTCCGGGCACGGTTGGAGAAGCCTTTCACCATCTACTCCAGAGGAAACGGCCAGGTTGTAAGAAAGGCTTCCTGCTCCGGGTACTCAGCCCACACCAGGCACCGGGTGCTGTAAATCTGACACCAGTGGGCCTTCACTAGCCAGCTCCTGCAGGGCACTACATGTTCTCAGTGCTGACTCTTTCCTTTAGGGAGGGGAGACTGAAACAGAACTTCATTCTGCAGCCCAGGCTGGTCTCCAAATCCTGATCCTCCTGCCTCAGACTGAATCTGGGACTACAGGTGTGTCATCATGCCTGACCCCTATGCTTCAGATTACTAATCTCAGTGAGCTCAAGAGGTGCAGCCCACTCACTATCCTCTCAATTTTCCAGATGTGCAACACAGGCCCAAGTGATATGCCTAAAGCCACATGAAGGCTTTTACGTTCTGTCCTCCATTACCGTGAAAAGGTGGGTTAGAGATGAAGACTGAGTTATGGTGCTGTGGCTTATAGGTGACAGCTTAACCCGGATAACTCCCATCTCTCTGTAGAGTGATCAACGGCTATCCACCCTAGTGTCACCTGTGGAAAGCAGTGTCTGTTCAGGACCTCCAGTGCACAACAAATGCCTAGTAGCCAAGGCTAGACTCTTCCTAGGGAGCTAAGGGGTGAAAGGAGAGGAGTGGTAAACGGAAGTTGCATAACGCAGACAAGGGCAGTACAGGCAATGGGCTACGGATTGGTTCCTGGGCTGAGCACACAGGCTGCTCTAGTGAGGGTCAGGTCAGCAAGCTTTGCTGGTCAGGGTTACATGTGCCTCTCTCATCCTTTAACTCTTTCCCTTTTAAAAACTTTTGAGAAAACCAGCCAGGCAGTGGTAGCGCACGCTTTTAATCCCAGCACTCAGGAGGCAGAGGCAGGTGGATCTCTGAGTTTGAGGCCAGCCTGGTCTACAGAGAGAGAGTTCCAGGACATCCAAGGTTACACAGAGAAACCCTGTCTCAGGAGGGAGAGAAAAAAAAAAAAAAAAACTTTGAGAAAACCACTCTTTAGATGAAGAGCCCACCAAAGCACCAAAGGGGCTCAGGCTTGGTATGGTCTGAGCTACGTCTTGAACACCCCTGTGTAAGTCTAACCCTCTAGGCATAAGCTCTCAGCCACCCCTGTGGACTTTTGGTTCTGCCAGTCTCCTAAAGCAGCTGTTTGTTCTGGTTAGGTTTTTACTTGAACTGGACACAGCCTAGAGTCATCTGGGAAGAGGGCTCTCAACTACAATTACCTTGATCAGACTTGCCTTCGGCCATCTGAAAGAGACTGTCGTGATTGATGACTGATGTGAGAGGGCCCAGCCTACGGTGTGTGGCACCATACCCGGGCAGGGGGGTCTGGGCTATGTAAGAAAGCTGGCTGAGCAAGCAAGGAAGCAGAGCTCCTCCGCGGTTCCTGCCTTGAATTCCCTTGATGATAGATTGTGATATGAAAGTGTAGGTCAAATAAGCCCTTCCCTCCTGCAACCTGCTTTTGGTCATGGTATTTACCACAACATGAGAAAGCCAACTAGGACACTGTTCATCCAGCAGTGTTCAGTGAGGTCACTGAGCATCTCTTACATGCCATGACAGCAATCATGGGCACAGATGGGGAAGAAGCAGTGCTTGCTGACAGAGCTCAAGCTGTATGGGAGCTGTAAGGAATGCCGGGTAGAACGGGAGCAGACCACAGCAAAGCCGAGACAGAAATGGAACAGGAAAAGCTGATCAGAACACAGCTGGAAAGAGGACACTTAGGAACCCAGCATCAATCATGCACCACGTGAGGCCACTGACTGAAATGATGGGCAGCTAGGGCAGGTTTGCCCACATAGGGCACTGTGTTCTAGAGAGAACCACAGAACTGTAACACAGGCAATGCATTTGATCTAGGAAGGAGACTTGACTGCTACTCAAGAATGAGACTCTGAGGCAGGAGCCAGGATAATGGAGATCAGAACAAAGGGAGAAATCTAGGGTCATTCTGGAAGTGTACTGTCTGTTAGATGATTAATGATGGGACTAGTCTGAACTGAGATACTGAAAGTGACACACAGAATTACAAAGAAGGACTATATAAGATTTAAATATCTCAGACATTTTGACATAACATACTTTTGACATACTTATAACACATTGAAATGCTACTTTGAATATATTTAAATGTTTTTTGTGGTTTTCATATGGCTACTAAAAATTGGGGGGGGTGTTTTTTTAGACAGGTTTTTTTTGTTTTGTTTTTCTCTATGTAACAGCCCTGGCTGTCCTGGAACTCACTTTGTAGAGCAGGCTGGCCTCGCTCATAGAGACCTGCCTGCCTCTGCCTCCCAGGTGCTGGGGTTAAAGTCATGGGCCACCACAGCCAGCTTTGGCTACTAAAAATTGTAAATATGTGACTTTACTGTAATTCACTAGACAGCACTAGGCTGGGAGGGGAAGGTGGAAAGAGATCCCAGCAGGCCTCTGGGTCCGGCAGGCACTTAAGCCACTGCAGGCAGCAGCCACTATTGAAACCTGCCACCTCTTCCCACCAAGCTGAGGGCCCACCACCAGCTCCACACTTACAGCTCCACCACGGCTCTGCTGTCATCTATAAATGGGCATTAATGACCACTGTGCTCTGCTACTGATTGAGCCAATGCCCGGAGAAATGTCTCTAACACCTCGATGAGTTCATGGCCCTCACAGGAAATTGACCTAAAGCTGTCACAGAGTCAGAGACAAGTGCTAAGCGCAGGCCTGTGAGTCCTGCTTAGCCCAGGATGTTACTAACTGCCAGGCCTACTGGCAAGTCATAGCCTGTCTGAACTCCAACCTTCTCATCTGTAAAACTGACATTGTGGTATTGATCCCTAGGGTCACTGGAATATATCAGATCACATGTGATCTCTAGGTCACTGGAATGCAACAGATCACACATGATCCCTAAGGTCACTGGAATGCAACAGATCACATATAAGCAAAATGCTTGGTAAACTGTCATGCAGGGCAACCAGCTAGTAGGTCTCCATGAAGCAGAGCTTGGACCTCAGAATAACCCAGCAACCCAGCTCTAAGCTGCTGGCCTTCAAGCTCACAGCATGTGTCTCTGGGCTACTTTCCGGCCTACAGTTCTTACCTAGAAAGCCTATTTCCTATATATGCCTTATTAATACATAATTTAAATGCGTATCTCCTCAAACCCTGCTCAAGGCAAAGAAAAGGCGATTTCTGGCTGCCAGCAAGCTCTCTCCCGGTCCTGCAGGCGGCTCACTGTTACCTTGTAGGGCACTTCTCCAAGCCGCACCACTCTTGCTTGCTTCAGCCATGTGTCCCTGGAGTGCAGAGTATGCACACAATCCCTAAGGAGAGACAAAGGACACACTCAGTGCACACTGTAAGGATGCAGGACCACTGGGCCTCACCCGAGCTTGTATGTAGCTGACGTGGGCTAATTCTCCTCCCAGGCTTTACCTCACACCTGGAGCAGGCCCTGCTCTTTGCCCTTCCTGCACCACACAGTGCAAACAGCCTCACCCTCAGACTGCCTGTGCCCATCTGCGACCCCTACCCAGGTGGAGCTTTCTTCCTGAGGCTTTGTACCTAGCTTTGGCTGCCCCTTTCCTAGGACTGCCATCCAGAGCCTAGGTTTGAGCTTTCTCTATGGCCTGTGGGATGAGGTGAAAGCCAGCACGAACAGGTGGCTGCACTCCCCAAGGAGTAACTGCTGAGAGTCTGACCACTGCTCAACAACATGGGGCCATGTGAATGTGTGGTAAACTCAGAAGAGGACTCTGGGAAATACCTGAAGAAGCAAACAGACTGTGGTGGAGGAAGATGCATACACAAGCAACAAATGACTCAGGGCCTGTGCTTAGGGCGGAGTCACTGTTTCACCGTCCCCCAGCTCAGAGCCGTACCACAGGCCTACAACCCTCCATTGCCAAGCCTTCTTCAACAGACATGCCCAGCACCTCTTCCACTTGCACCCCTAGCCTGTTGAAGACAGGGGCTCCTACAGGCAGGGCATCGGGTCTGCAGACCGCCTGAGCTTTGTCCACGTGCTTCCTACTGCTGTTTACAACCTGCAGACACACACAGTGCACCCAGCCCAGCATGGGGACTCAACTGAAAGCTGGCAGGCCCGCACCAGTCCCTTTACACCTCCCTAAGCCTCAGCAGCCTTGTCCATCAGCCAGGAGAAGCACTCATCCTCTACCTACATGGCTGCTGCTGAGGAAGCACTTCTCTGTCAGGACAGAGGCTCCACCCTGCACTCCCACTGGAGCCAGATCATTGACTCCTCACAGGACTTCAGACAGGAACAGACAAGGTGCAGGCAGCGAGGCTGATGGGTAGGCATCCCATGGATACCCCTAAGAAACACAGCCAGCAAGTGCACACAGCACTCTCAGAATGAATGGCAGCTCCCAACCACTGGAACGGCTATTACCAGTAACTTCTGGTGAGGACAGTGACTGGCACCATTGTGCACTGCTGGGGGGAAGGTAAAAGGTGTGGCCACTGAGGAAACAGTTCAGCCACTCCCCCCAAACTTTCTGTAGTATGCAAAGCATGGACTCAACTAACCACATAGCAGCATCGCTCCCAACAGCCAAAAGGAGGGGCCTGAGCGTCCCCTCACACGAGTAACAAAATGCGGCCTTTCAGGCAGAGAATACACTCAGTTTTAAGGACGGTGAGGCCAGCAAGATGCCTCAAGGGTAAAGGTTTGGTGGGACTCCCCACCAGAGTTCAAAGCAGGACCTGTTCCCACACTCACCCTTGTGCTGGGCTCTACAGTTCTTTTCTGTGCCTCTCGCTCCCCCTTTATTTAAAGCAGCCCTTTGGTCGTCCTTACACGTCAATATTTTTAAAAATCCCTTCTTTTACTTGTTTCCTACTGCTACTGCTCAAAATCTCTGCATCTGGTTTCCCTCTCAGCTCTAAATGCTATCATCTTTCTTCAGTTTTCCCTCTGTAAACACTGTACATTAGTTTTTTATTTATAGTACGTTTTTGGTGACTTCTTTTGCCCGCAGTGCACGAGCATACACAGAGCACAACATTTCAGCCACTCTTGAGGAGAGCTCGGCAACACCAGGCACACTTACTGTTGTGTGGCCACTGCCAGTATCCACTTCCCAACTTGTTTACTACGGACAGGGTTTGGCACACCTGTGAGTGTACCCTCGACAACTTCCTTTCTCGGCTTTGATGTGCATTAGGTAAAAGGAACACTTCTATGGTCTTGTATTTCAACTGTCCCACGTTTACATAGTTTTCCCTGTAGCTTTTTGCTCTTGGTGTTTTATACATGTTTGATCTCTCCTTCACAGTACACACATACCGTGGCTCACCCCTGAGAATACTGTTAACAGAGGTGCCTATGTACCAGGTGCTAGTCCTAGGCCACCAGCAGGACAAGGATGACGCTTCACACACCTGGAGTAGACAGCTTCTCCACGGCAGTATCCAAGGACTGCAGCTGTCTCAGGGTAGATGGCCTGGAATTTCAAGAGGTGGCGCTTCAGGGCATAGAGGGGGTGGTTCTTGTATGTCCCGATGGAGGTGGGCAACGGCTCATCCAGGTGCTTCGCCTGAAACTGCAAAGGCCAGACAGACAGACAATGGTGAGCATGTGCCTAGACGAGGAAGGGGGTATGAGCGGGCTGCTATACATGAACCTGTTCTGACAACAAACTGTGGAGTCCAGACCCATTAGTGACTTGGTGACATTGCTAGTCACTGTGGCCATGAGGTGCGCCAAGGATCAATCCAAAGCCAGGAAGCACTAGTAGCTCTGATGTGTACCAGTATCAGAAAGGTGCCTGACTCCAATCTTTAGACACCCTAAGCCTTAGCCCACTCTGCTACACATCTTCATGGGAGAAGATGCCAACTTCTCTATCATAAGGCCTGACCTCAGTGATATTGTCACCTTATAGCAAAAGCAGACTCAACAGGTTTACAGCAACTGCCCTGCAGCTTTTCCGAGATCCACACAAGTCTTGCACTTCACTAAGAATTCTGGTTATTAGTAGGAAACCCCATTGCTATTAATCAAATGCTATTTCCCAAGCTGGCCTAAGCTTTCTCTTGGCATCCCTTCAAAACACCAAGGGTTTTGTTTGGTTTTTGTATGTGTGTGTGTGTGTGTGACAAACCTGACTTATCTGGGAAGAGGGAATTTCAATTGAGGAATTGCCTCTATCAGATTGGCCTATGGGCATGTCTATGGTACATTTTCTTGATTGCTGATTGATGGAGGAGGCCCAGCCCACTGTGGGAAGTGCCACCCCTGAGCAGGTGGTCCTGGAAGGTATAAAGCTAGCTGAATGTGAGCATGGAGCAAGTCAGTAAGCAGCTTCCTCCATGGTTCCTGTCTCTGTTCCTGCTTAAGTTGCTGCCCTCAAGGATGGATTGTGATAAGGGCAGGTAAGCCAAATAAACCCCTTCTCCCCTACATTGGTTTTGGTCAGTGTTTTATCATAGCAACAGAAAGCAAACTGACCAACCACAGAGCAACTAAGGTGGAGACCCTGCTGATTGGGCATCCTGACGCTTCAGTTGGGTACAGTGCTACCTGCAGGATTCCCATCTAGCCTGTCAGCACTAAACAGGCAACTCCACATGGGCTGCAGCCTACTCCCTAAGGCGATGCTACACAACCCCATGTCTTTCCTATCCTGAGTGGATGAAAATCAACCTCTGGCCAATGTAGACGAGTTCTCATGCAGAGTTCCACCCAACACGGGGCTGCTGTACACGAGCACCTTGGACCCTTTCCCTGCTGCCGGAGTTCACTCTTGACACAGCGTGTTATACTGGAAAAATCCCGGCTTCTGGAAGGCATCTACTTTGCCTGACTTCTTGGTTGGCTAAAGAGAGTTCTGTGTTGCTGTGGGATGTTCTGTATGGCAAATGTGTTGCTAATAAAACACTGGTTGGCCTGTGGCTAGGCAGGCAGTATAGGCGGGACTAACAGAGAGAATAAAAAGAACAGGAAGGCAGAGGGAGGCTCTGCCAGCCACCGCCAGGACAAGCAGCATGTAAAGATGCCGGTAAGCCTCGAGCCATGTGGCAAGGTATAGATTTATAAAAATGGATTAATTTAAGATATAAGAACAGTTAGCAAGAAGTCTGCCACGGCCATACAGTTTGTAAGCAATATACGTCTCTGTGTTTACTTGGTTGGGTCTGAGCGGCTGTGGGACTGGCAGGTGAGAGAGATTTGTCCTGACTGTGGGCCAGGCAGGAAAACTCTAGCTACACTGTGTTCTAAGTCCCTCCCTTCCCAGAAGACATGTTCTACAGGTGTGAGGTGTATTTGAGCTGTCCATGCACGTGGAAGAGGGGTGGCCACACACAGATGAGTTATCCTTTCTCCCTCAGTGGGATCACAGAGCTTGTAAAGTACCTTCAAGCTCCAAAATACTAATAGGGTAATAACTAAAGAATGCAGACTTCACACAGCCCTGAGTTCAAAGCCTAGCCACTCGATCACTTGGCTCTTGGAGCCTTTTACCAATAAAACTGTGGCAGCAACATCACAGCAGTGTGAGCGTGGAGAGCAAGTCAGTAAGCAGCTTTCCTCCATGGTTCCTGTCTCTCCTGCTTGAGTTCTTGCCCTCAAGGATAGACTATGATGGGGATGTGTAAGCCAAATGTTGGTGTGATAATTAAATATAGACAAACACATAGAAAAGCATCTATTTCTATGGCTAATATAAATATCTTCAGAAATATATAATTAAGCCACTCTAAAATATCAACATACTGCTGGGCATAGTCGTGAGCAGAAAAGGACAGTTTGATTGCTGCCCAGTGTTGAGCCTGGGTGGCCAGTGTCTTACCTCCTGGTCTTCCTTCTTCTCCCTCTCCGTAAGCGGGCTCTGATAGGGTCTCAAGGTCTCAGCCCACCACTCAGCGTCAACCCGGCACTTGCGGGTTGCGGTCATCCAGGCTGGGTCATACCTCTGAGTGACATCTCGGACCCAGCCATCATTGTCAATGCCTACGACATAGGTCATGGGTTTGGTGGCATATTTGTAACAGGTCAGAGGCTGGCCCACCACACCATGCACGATGTCCACACACACCCACTTGGCCTGCGACTCACAGAACACCTCCAACCACTGGTCTACACCAGCAGCTTTCCTAGCTCCTGTCTCTTCGCCACCACTGGAAACCTTCCTGCCTCTCTTACTGCCTGAAGAGCTTGAAGATGCTGCTGGAAAGCTTGGTGGCTCACACTGGGTCTTGGTGGCACTCTTAGACCTGGTCTTTGTCCTCTGAGGACCTGGAGTCCTCTTCTGCTTTCGAGGGCCGGGCTCACAATCCTCATCAGAGGAATTCCGGCCCTCTCCACTGGAGAGTTCAAAGTCAGAGCCACTGCCTGCCTCATCGCTCCCACTCTCCTCTTTGTACGACACCTTGGCAGCCACCCGCCGCCGCTGCCGGGCACGTGCACGGCTCTGGGTTTTCGGCCTGGCTTCCTCTCCCTCACGGCAGGAGGGCTTTCTCCGCTGCCCCCTGCCCGCAGTGGCCTTGCTTCTCTTCCCTCGGGCATCTGCCTTTTCACTGCACTCAGAAGAGGCTTCCTCTTGTTTGATTCTTTTGCCGGTCTTGGGCCTCTTGGGGCTTTCTGGAACGTTACTGGAAGGATCTGAAGAGCCTCCAGGACTCTCTAAGGATGTCCCCGTGGAAGACTTCTTCCCCTGAAACAGTAAGAAATTTTGGTACTCTTGGTGTCATGCTGTACGCCTGTAATTTCAATACTTGGGAGGTGGAGGCAGGATAATCAGGAGTTCAAGGTCATCCTCAACTCCAGTGAGTCGGAGGCAAATCTGAGCCATATGAAACTTTCTCTCAAAAAGCAGAGCGGAAAGAGAGAAGAAGGGAAAGATGTATTACTTTTGCTGTTCTGTCTTATTTGTTCCATAGTTTAGCTAACATGGTAATCAACGTCCATTATTGCAGGCACCAGATGATATGACACCCCAGTTGGGCAGCACTGACATCCTTCCTCACATATTTAAAAATGCAGTCCTTTACCCATCAGCCCTCCACTATGCTAACTTGGTGACTCTCTACTTGGCTCACAGGCTAGAAACAATGGCTTGGAAACCAGCCCTCTCTCAGATGATTCAGTGCACACTAAGCTCAGGGTGCTAAACACCCACTTGTGTGTCCATCTCCTTTAACACAGGGGGTGTGCGAAGAGGGGCCCAGTCTTCAAGAACACCAACTCTTAAAAATATGACATTGTTAGGCTGGCAAAATAGTTCAGTGAGTAAAGGCACCTGCTGCCAAGCTTGACAAGCTGAGTTCAATCCCTGGGACTCACACAGTAGAAGAAAGGAGCCAACTTCCCCAAGTTGTCCTCTGATCTCCACAGCTATCATGATATATACACACACAAATGTAAGATAAATATAATGAAAAATGATAATGGCCAATTTTCTTTTAAATGTGCGATTTCCTCACTCTTCTCTGGTGGCAACTCCTTTTCTCTCTAGATGCCCAAGGACTTCACCTTTGTCACAGATGACTTCAGTGGAACGGGCTGTAGAGACAACACCAGTCGGGTAAGCAGCTGCAGAGCCCGAAGAATCAGAAGAAATATCTACGATGACAAGAGGGGATATATTTAACTGGACAGTATGAGGAAGCTAACCCAGTGCACGCTGCTGCTTAGACAGGAGAGGGTGGAAACCACCCCAGCACAGGACACCAGCCCTCCAGACACTGCTGTAAATGACACTGCAGAGACTCAGCTCACGGGAAAAGTCACCATGTGTTCCTAAGAAGGATGACATGTAAATATAAAGACTATCTGCTTAGTTGATAGCACTTATCACTAGCTACAGGTTGTCAGAGTCTCTTCCCGCTTACCTATCCTTTGATTGGCCTTGTAGTCAACAAGTATTATGTGTGTGATTAAAAGAAAATAAAATGAAATAGTCAGGGAAGAAAATGTGGAAATACAGATGTCACCAGGTCACACGTCTGCTTTCTATTTTCCACTCCCCACACTGAATCTTTTACCTGGAGGCCACAGCTCTGAGTTACTGACCTGTGAGGATGGGAGCTGCTCCCTCAGGGATGAGTCTCGTGGTGACAGCAATAATATATTGCAGCAAGGTCTCCCCCAGATCCCCACACTAGCTCCTGACCACTCTCATCAGTTACTACAATACCCTGGCGAGAAAGTCAGAGGTGAAGACCAAACATAGGAAGGCAGGCCATCTCAGAAGCCATGTGACCATGGAAAAGCTGTTACCTGTGACTTCCTTTATCTGGATGTTTAGAAAGCAACAAATAAAGCAGCAGTCATATGGTGGTGGCACACATCCCTAATCCCAGCATCCAGGAGGCCAAGGCAGAAGTCATGATTCTGGGCGAGCTTGAGCTACCTAAGAGACCCTGTCTGAACTAAGCAAGAGCCAAGGGAAGCAGCTCAATGGTAGAGCATGCTTGCCACCCTCAAGTCCCTGGCTCTGATCCCTGGCATCTCCCTGCAAAATTGTGAAGCTCACAAGGACAGAGAAAAACCAGGAAACCATCACAATCTAGAAGAAATTAAGGGACTGAACAACTCAGTGCAGTGTGGTGTCCTGGACAGGAAAAGGCTGTCGTCTGTAGTCTGGCTGGTGGCACTGTCCCAGAGGTAGCTTCTTAGCTCCTTAGATAGGGCCGAAATGAAGTAGCACCTGCCACCAGCTGAGTGGTGTCCCCACACAGGCTTTTCACTTGAGGCAACCCCTGCTTCTCCTTCCCCACAGCTCTAATGAGCTGAAGAGAGAAGATAATGTCTATGTCAGTACCTGACACATTACATTCTTCAGAGCCAAATCTCAGGAGGTCTAAAGAAGCTAGGCATTTGGCCAGACATGCAAATGCAAAGTCCGATCTCTGTGCAGGTAACAGGCATCCTCCAAGGATGACATCATGTTTCATTCCCGTTAATGAGCAGTGCCACTAGAGGAACCACTTACATGGACCAGCTCCTCATCATCCCTTGCAGAGTAAATGGCGATTCTCCTCTCCAAGGTTGTCTGCAGGCTTTCCTGCTCACTGGCTGAAAGGTCCGCATTGACTGTGAAGGTTCCAATGAACCTGGGGAGAGACCAGGTACTCCTCTACATAGTGGTCAAGAAGGAGAAGTTCTAGTTTTTGTTTTTTTTTAAGATTTATTTATTTATTATGTATACAGTGTTCTGCCTGCATGTACGCCTGCAGGCCAGAAGAGGGAACCAGATCTCATTACAAATGGTTGTGAGCCACCATGTGTTTGCTGAGAATTGAACTCAGGACCTCTGGAAGAGCAGCCAGTGCTCTTAACCTCTGAGCCATCTCTCCAGCCCCCGAAGTTCTAGTCTTTTACAGCCAATAAAACCAACAGCAAGTGACTCTTAGACTCACCTACCTGCAATGGCTCTTCTCAGCCCAGCTAGCTAACGCTGACCATCACTGAAGATCCAACTCAGCTGCCACCTCTTTGGGCACCATTTCCAGACCGCCCACCTGAGGGAAGCACCCTGTTTCCTGCATTCCTCTGTCTCAGAACTTCTCATACTAGCCTAAGTATGCAGTGCACATGGGACTCCTGCCAGCCCGGGCTCTCTTCTAGGGCCAGGATCATCCCAATGCTTCCTCTCCTCAATGCCACGCCCCTTCCTGATGCCAACTGACCACTACAGAACTGGCCTGAACCAGCCCAAGAGAAACCCAACCCTATATCCCAGCTCTGGAGGACAGAAGATGGCCTTACCACTTGACCAAGTTTGAGAGGAAGCAGATATCCCTGTTTTGAAGTGGCACCTTGGTAAAGCGAGTTGGGATGATGGAGAGGCCAATGGCCAGCAGATCTGGCTGGCGGCAGATGCTGTTTCGATAGAAGCCACTGGCCAGCAGGCACAGCAGGTGAACCTGTGGGGGGGGGGGGGGGAGAAGAAGCCAGCATGGGGGGAGAGCTGAAGACAGCAGGGATCTTACGTTTGGTGCACAGGAAACCTTGGCTATGCTTCTACACACAGTACAAAGGCTGCGTCAGCCAAGGCTTTGTGTCTCATTCTCTTCTCACTCCCTCAAAGAATTCATCAGTTCAAAATAATAACCTTTCCTCTCAGCAGCAATCCCTTTCACAGACACACTACAGGATTTTCAGGTGAAGCGTCAACCACCTGGGTCTGCTGCTGTGAGGTCAGGAGGGAAAGTGTCGGAGACACAGGCTCAGAGCACCAACTGGAGGTCACGCAAGAATCTCCCTGACTGTCTTCCACTCACCCTGCTCATCTGAAGCCACCCTCCACTGCTAGGCACCCCACCTTAACTCTTGCCCTCCAGCCTCAACTGCGCCCTTCACCAACCTACTGCAATGACACCATGGCGGTCTGTCTACTCTCTCCCACCTCCTTCCCTCAGCACATCTTCCTTCTCCACACCAAGGTGAAAGGAGCTCCACTTATCCACCTGTAAGCCCGGCCTCCAGGATGGCACCTAACTTCACGCGGGCCTGTCACCTCTGGGCCCGCTCTTCCTAGCCCTCCTCGCCATCACCTTGTGCATGTTCTCCTGAACTTCTTTATTGAAGCGCTTCATCATCCTCCGGAGGTACGTCTCAAGCTCCATCTTTATCTTCTCACTGAAACACAGCGAGAGACCCAAGACTGAAGCAGGAAACCATAACTCCTCACCATGGCATGGGAGTTACTTGCCCCATTTCCTATACAAGGCTGTCCCACTCAGTCAAATCAGCACGTGGCCACCATCTGCTCCTTCTCTATGGGGAGAAGAGGAAGCCCTGAGTGAGTGCTGTCCTGAGTGAATGTGTGTTGTTGATATGGGCATGGCCATGTCAAGGATCCCATAGCCTTGGACTCATGGGAAAATGGCAAAGCCTCCCCTTGCCCATGAGACTCAAAGAAATGGCAAAGGCTTTACCTTCCTCGGGGTATTATATAATATCCGTCTTCCTATGGATGTTAATAGTGTATGCAGGAAATGTCCACCTAGCTTCCCACCATGCTTATAGCCTGAAGACTGCTCCCCTACAGAGACATCTCCTACTGAGATGACCTAAGCCTGCTCCTTTGATCCAGCTGTACACTATAAACCCTGCCTCCTTGTTTATCTCCATGTAATAACCCTGTCTCCCTGTTCAACTCTACATAATAAACACACTGAGCTTCTGGAGGATTGAGGTTTCTCTGTCCAAGATCCTAGACCATCTGACCAGCTTTCTGTCCATATGTCTGTCTTTGCCCCAGTCTGGTCTGTCCCTGGAGCCATGCTGGATGCAACACTCCCCACCTGCAAATTGCTCACAGGACACCGTGCAGCCCCTGGACGCAGCATTTCCCATCTGCAGACCCTCTCTTAGACACCGTGCAGCCCTGGATGCAGTATTCCCCATCTGTAAACTCACTCTCAGACACCGTGCAGCCCTCCCAGCATTCTATGCCTCACCCGCAGGCCTCAAGTTCCCTTCTTTCAGAATCCTGACTTCCTCCTCAAACCACCACACTGATGCTAAATTAAAGAAGGCATTTACATGACTGTTCTGCAAAATCTTTCACCTATGGCCCATCAACCTGCAGGAAAACCTTGCACTTCCTGAAAGACACAATGTCCCCCTCCTCCCTACCTAATAACATGAGGTCTACTCCATCAGAGTGGACCTCATTAGCTAGCTTGTATGCTCCATTTTCCTAGGTCATCAGAGGCTACAGAGGAACTGGGCACCCTGGGAAGGGTGGGTGCTCCTTCCACAGTGGGTACCATCTCAAGTCTTGTAGTGATATGTGGGAGGGAGAAGTGTGAGTGCCATGTCAGCCAATAAGGATTCAGGTCTTGGATCCTCCACTCACTGGCTAAGCGGCTCCTGGACTGTCACTTAAGCTCTCTGAGCCTCTCACTTATAATCCTGCTCCAAGGGGCAGGTGAACTAAGAGATGAACAAAGTGCTCAGTCCTTGGCACAGACCTCCATCTTCCACCCAGACAGGACACCAGGTGTGTCCTTTCAGTCCTACAGGCAAACCCAGGCTCTCCCCTAGGGCTTCAGACCACTCCTGACATACAAAGGCTTTTCTCCGTGTATCTGCTGCCTATTTCCAGGACAGGAGCAGAGAAGCAGGGCCCCGCCTACCTTCTCTTCCGTGCCTTCGCCTGCTCCGGTGTTTCAATTTCTATTTCCACAGCCTTCACAGGCAGGACAGACTGTGAGGTGGTAGAATCTTCTCCCATGTCCAGCATAGGCTCGGTAAGTTCTATCAACAGTAATTTTAAAAGTTAATAATAATAATTGGGGCTGGAGAGATGGCTCAGTGGTTTAGAGCACTGATTGTAGAAGACTTGGGTTCAAGTCCCAGCACCCACATGGTGGCTCACAACCATCTGTAACTACAGTTCCAGGGGATTCAATACTCTCTTCTGGCCTCCACGGGCAGCAGGCACATGGTGCACAGACATATATGCAGGCAAAATACTTATACACATAAAGTAAAGTAAATAATATTAATAGCTTATACACTGAACAATATCAGGGTTCTGCTGGGATAAACAAAATCAGGAATAGACAGGGAAGCCCCAGATGCCCGATTGTTCATCTGACAAAACCAGGATATTCTAAAAAGCAAGAGGCCAGGACTTTTCAAAGCAGGCATTGCTCTACAAAGCCAAAGAGGAAAGAAGGAAAAAGAAAATGCCAAGTACAGCGGCACACATCTGTAATCCCAGAACTCAGCAGGCTGAGACCAGAGGTCCTACATCCCATGTCAGCCTGGACTAAACAGCAAGTCAATAGCCTGGAAAAGAACAAGGGCTAGGGGCTACCAAGATGGCATGCACACTGATGACCTGACTTTGGGCTGGATCCCACAAGGTGGCAGAAAAGAACTCTTGAGAGTTGTCCTCTAATCTACACACACACACACACACACACACACACACACACACACACACACACACTTACTTTAAAAACAAAAACAAAAAAACCCAAGGGATAGGAGTGGTAGTTCTGTGGCAGAACATCTTCCTAGTATTCCTAAGGCTATAGGTTTAATCCCCAGTACCAGAAGTAGTTAATAAAGGTAGTACATGGTGGGAGCTTTAGATTAAAAAAAAAAAAAATACAAACACATAATTTCTAATCTGGACCTGGATTAGAAGAAAACAACAGAGCTATGAAGGCATTTTTATAACAACTGAGGGTCGTTTTTCACGTTTTTGGGTGTGATGAGGTTGCTCTGCCAGTAAGACAGTGCCATTTTCTTAGGAATAGAATGCTGCTGGATTGCTGAAACTCCTTTTCAAATAGCTACAGAGAGAAAGGCACATTAAATATAAAGGACCAGGTATACAGACTACTCTCATTTCTTGGTAGATTTGAACCTTGTCAAAATAAAATGCTGAGGGGGTGGGCTGCCCCACAGAAGGAATCAGGAATTAACATTAGCTACCACTCTCATGGTGTGGACTTGGGGCTCAGGTCTACTGCACCTGCAGCCTGACGGGGTTCACAGTCCCATACAGTTTACAGAATGCTGCCAGGGAAGAACCCGCCTCAGACAGACGAGAACTTGCTCACACAGCTATGTGGGACAGCGCTGGGCTGGAGTCAGGACTGTGCAACTCCTCCAGCACTGCCTCTGTTTACAGTTTCCTCACCAAAAGCCACCGGAGGAAAAAAACATACAAGCTTCTCTGGAACCAATGGAATTTCGTCACTTCAAAGAAGTCCCCACTGCAACTGTATTTCTTGTCTTTGTTTCAAAGACAAACAACAAGATTGCAGCATGTGACTTGGCAAACAGAATCAGTTTGGAACACAGGACAGACACATTACCTTCCACCTCCTCCCAGTCATCCTCACTGTCCTCGTCTTCATCACTGCCTTTGTCCACCACCTCTGTCTTTGCATGTTTCTTTGCCTTCTTGCAGTCGCCTGGAGAGTCCCTGTGTACGGATCAAAGGTGCAGAAGGCTCACATACCCTAGTGTCACACTGGGGCTAAGCAGAACCTACAGGATTTCTTCTCCTGTTGACTGCTGCCATCATACCCATGAAGATGACAGACAGCCGGCTCTCAAAGTCTAAAGACAGGAGATGGGAAGAGCTCAAGTATAAGGTTACCCTGCTACAAAGCCAGACCTTTGTTTCTTAAAACAAACCCCAACTTATTAACTCACAATCCATGTGGGAAAGAAAATGCTGTGCCTTTTGAAATGGTGAGGGCAAAAATGAAAGAAGCCACACAGTCGCAGGAGTCTCAGAAAGCAAGGTAACTGTGCACACATGCACATAGCTGGAGGCCAGAAGAGTTTCCCATCAGCCCAGCCGCCTGTGAACAACTCAGAGAATTCTTTTCTCCCATTAGGAAACGTAGCCCAAGGACACCGGGGCTGGCACAACTCCAACAGGACAAGTACGGTGTGATCACCCATGGAACCACAACCAGGACCAGGCTGGGCAGCCGCTAGTAGGGAAACCATACAGAGAAGCAGCTGGCTAGACAGTGACGTGCAAGGTAAACAGTTGCCAGAATGTTGACATATTTCTGCAAATTCATATATAAATCCCGGCTACAGTTCTGGGTTACTTTTGGCTTGTATAAACATTATGATACTTGGTATCAAGAGGAAACAGTCAAGATTTTAGCACAGACATTAAATGGTCTCAGTCCTGAGCTCCAGTAACATTTTTGGTTTTGTTTTCTACTATTTGACATGGGGGAAATTTTGTTGCCATGACATCAAGAAAAAG